>PVJI01009168.1:0-66934 GCA_004026765.1 Micronycteris hirsuta
GCATAGGTAAACATGGCTCATCTGCTCACACAACCACATCAAAATTACAACTACATTATAGAACAACCATCACTCAGAAGCTGCAGACATTGAGTTGAATGGAAGTCTGACAACTACAGAATTAAAGAAACCACATCCATCCAGACTGGCAGGAGGGGTGCAGACGTGGAAAGGGCTGGTCCCTCACCCACATGTGGTAGATAAAAATTTGGGAGGGATATCTTAGGAACAAGGAGTCCCAGCCCCACACCAGGCCTCCCAGCCCAGGGTACCAGTTCCAGGAAGATAAGTCCCCATAACTTTTGGCTGTAAAACTATCAGGGATTGAATCATTGGAAGAGACTTCTGGAGTCCCAAGCAGTTCCTCTTAAAGAACCCACACATGGACTTAATCAGACTCACTCCCTCTGAGTTCCAGCACCAGGATAGCAGCCTGAAAGGCACCAATGGCAAACAGGGAGGAACTGAAGTGTCTGGCATCAAGGCGAGAGCTGACGGACAGCTTCCTCCCAGACAGAAAGGCAGGCAGAGCCACAGAGCCAGCAGGCAGTTCCATATCTGAGACTCCATTAACCTGGCTAACACTGTTTGCCCCACCCTGCAGGTCCCCTGAGGCTCCGTCCCACCCAACGTACAGCTGTTAACAGTAGCTTTGCCATATGAATGGCTGGTCTTGGCTCAAGCTTCACGACTTCCTAAATTCTTTTAAACAGGAAGCAACAGCTGGCCTAAGTGAGCCCCCAACACCGTCCCCCATTCCTCGTGCTAAGTGGCCCTGGGCCTGGCCCTAGCAGCAGCCAGCCTAGTTCATAGCTTGGCTCTGTCTGGGAATCTCTAAGCCCAGCACAAGTAGCAGCCATCTCAAACTGCTCTATAGCTCAGGCAGAGTGCCCTGAGCAAAACACAGGTGTGGGCTGACCTCGGCATACGCTGCCTGGGAAACCCCAGGGCCTGCACACCCAGTGGACAGCTACAGACAATGTTGGAGCACCACCACCCTGCCTCTGCACAGCTGAGCTTCCACAGAGGGTAAAGGTTTGTGGTCAGTGGTCACAGCCAGTCCTTGCAGCTGACTGGCCAGGGGTAAATCCCTCCCACTGACCTGCTAACAGCAACCAAGGTTCAACTATAAGAGGAGAGTGTACGCAGCCCCAAAAAAGGGTGCACCTCAAGTACTCAGCTTGGGTGATAGGGGAGACTGTGCCACTGGACCCTACAGGATATCTACTACATTAGGCCATGCTACCAAGACAGGGAGTCATAGCAGCTCTACTTAAAGCATAGAAACAAACACTGGGAGGCTGCAAAAATGAGGAGACAAAGAAACATGGCCCAAATGAAAGAACAGATCAAAACTCCAGAAAAAGAACTAAACAAAGTGGAGATAAGCAGTCTATCAGATGTAGAGTTCAAAACACTGGTTATAAGGATGCTCGAGGAACTTAGTGAAGACCTCAACAGCATAAAAAAGATGCAGTCAGAAATGAAGGATTCACTAATTGAAATGAAGAACAATTTACAGGGAAACAACAGTACAATGAATAAAATCAAGAATCAAATAAGTGATTTGGAACATAAGGAAGCAAAAAACAACCAATCAGAACAACAAGAAGAAAAAGGAATCCAAAAAGACAAGTACAGCACAAGCGGCCTCTGGGACAACTTCGAGTATTCCAACATTCACATCACAGGGGTGCCAGAAGGCGAAGAGAAAGAACAAATAATGAAAGAAAACTTCCCTAATTTGGTGAAGGAGATAGACATGCAATTCCAGGAAGCACAGAGTCCCAAACAAGATGGATGCAAAGAGGCCCACTCTAAGACACATCATAATTAAAATCCAAAGGTTAAAGATAAAGGGAGAACCTTAAAAGCAGCGAGAGAAAAGCCGTCAGTTACTTACAGGGGACTTCCCATTAGATTGTCAACTGATTTCTCAAAAGAAACCTTGCAGGCTAGCCCTGGCTGGTGTAGCTCAGTGGATTGAGTGTGGGCTGTGAACCAAAGGGTCACCGGTTTGACTCCCAGTCAGAGCACATGCCTGGGTTGCAGGCCAGGTCCCCAGTGGGGGCCAGGTGAGAGGCAACCACACATTGATGTTTCTCTCCCTCTTTTTCTCCCTCCTTCCCTTTGGTCTATAAATAAATAAATAAATAAAATCTTTTTTAAAAAAAGAAAGAAATGAAACTAAAAGTGACAGCCATTATCATTAAAAAAAGAAAAGAAAAAAGAAACTTTGCGGGCTAGAAGGCACTGGAAAAATATTCAAAGTCATGAAAAGCAGGGACCTATAACCAAGACTGCTCTACCCAGCAAAGCTATCATTTAGAATTGAAGGGCAAATAAAGAGCTTCCAAGACAAGAAAAAACTAAAGGTGTCCATCATCACCAAACCATTATTATATGAAATGTTATAGGGACTTATTTATGAAAAGGTCAAAACTATGAACAATAAAATGGCAATAAATACATACCTATCAACAATTGAATCTTAAAAACTAAGCAAACAAGAAGAACAGAGACAGAATCATGGATATGGAGAGTGTTTGATGGCTGCCGGATGGGAGGGGGAGGGGGAGAACGGGCGAAGAGTGAGGGAATTGAGAAGTTACAGAACAGCCATGGGATGTAAAGTACAGTACAGGAAATGGAGCAGCCAAGGGACTTATGTGCGTGACCATGGAATGAAAAATGGTGTGGGGATTGCCTGAGGGAGTGGGGGATTCTGGGTGGAGGGGAACAAAGGGGGAAAATTGGGACAACTATAATAGCATAATCAATAACATATAATTAAAAAATAAAATAAAAAGAATCTAAAACTTTTTTAGAGGAAAAGCTATTGTATATACACATTGCCAGACAAATGATAACTGGAAAAAAGATTTGATAAAGGGTCAATATCACAGTTGGGTTTTTTGGCGGGGTTTGTTGATTCGTTTTCTTTCAAGCAATGGAAACTGACTTTAGCTGATTTAAGCAGAAAAGGGATGGATGCTGAGAATGGCACAGACTCCTGGAAACCTGGAGTCTTGAAGGCCAGTCTTGAAGGCCTCTCAGAAAGGGATGGCATTTGTTACAGTAAGTAAAGACCCCACTGTCACTTCCCATGCTGGACACAGGGCATTGCCACAGGTCAGCTGCCATTGCTTCTTCCCTCTTCAGAATAAAGTCTGCACAGTCCCTGCTACCTCAGATCGTTAGCTTCTAATTGCATCTCTGAGGCGAGATGCATCTGAATGGCAAAGCCTCAGTCATAGGCCAGCATCCTAGCTGCAAGGGAGGCTGGAAGCAAGCTCCTCTCTTGGAAACATTTCCAGCTTCCAAAGCAGAAATCAGGTGATATACCTCAAAGAAAGGAAGGAGATTCAGATGCTGGGTAGATGACAAAAACAATGACAGATGTGCATTATAAGCCCTAATTCATCAGAAGACCTATAATTCTTTAAATAAAGGATGAAAACTTGATAGAAAAATAGGCAAAGGACAAAAAGAGAATTGACAAAACTAGCAAAATTAGCCAATAAATATATGAAAATCTGTTTAGCCGCACCTGCCACTGGTCATTGCCTACACCAAATCATTTCCCACCTTCTTTCTTGCTGAAAAACCCTGATGTCGTTTGGATGTCAACCTCACCTGCAGACAAGTTAAGAGAGAGCTGTTCTGGCCAATGAGCTGTGAGAAGAGGTCTGCTGAGGGGCTTCCAGGAAATATCTCTGTATTAGTCAGCATAGGCTAGCTGCTATAACAAATGTGATACAACAGAAGTTTGTCCCTTGCTCATGCAAAGTCTGACATGGGTATTCCTGGATGGGTGCTCCTCCTGTGCACTTGTCCTCCAAGCAGATCTGAGATCCTTCCTTCGCGTAGTTCGGCTATCCTCAAGATCCGGGGCCCCCAGATCACTGCACATGGTGCCTTTTGCTCACATTTCATTGGTCAGAATAGGTCACATGGTCACATGGACCCACCCAGCTTCAGGGGAAGCTGGGAACTGTAGTTTAGTTCTGTGCCAGGGAGAAAATGAGCCAAATTTAGTGGACACCAAACACCGTCCTTACCACAATTCCCTCTCTGGTCGTCATGTATCCATTTGGCTCTTCCTCCCACGTAGAGGATGTTGCTTGGTTGGGCCCTAGTCCTCCTCTCTCAGCAAAGCTCCCTTTTCACTATTCATGGCCTCAGGGTCCTTTGGCATTAACCTTCCTGACCACATCTGAAGTGGGTTTAGGGGGTCAGAGCCTCCTTGGCTCTGTACAGCTTTAGCCCCTGGCATTCTGCCCCTTCCTTCAAGACCTGGAAGTGCATGGTACACGTTTCAGAGACACATCCCAGTCTGGCCAGGTGGATTACCACCAACCCCTGTCCTACCCGCCAGACTCCTGCTGCTGGGCCACAGAGATCCAGCGGGCTGCTCGTTCGGGCGGGCCGAGAAAGGCGCCCATCCCCGCTGGACCAGGGCCCCCCTGCGCTCAGCACCGAGGGAAGAGGCTTGCTGACAGGGATCAGTGTCAGTAGGGGCGGGGAGCGGGGGAGATCATGCACACAGGACACAGAAAGAAGACTTTCGAGAACTCAGAACGCAGGCACCCATGCGATTTCCAGAATTAAAACTTAATAGAGGAAGTAAAGAAAAGAAAGCTCCTCTGAGAACAAAAGCTGCATTCTGGAAGATTCGATGGGAGAGCCCATGGGACAGAGCCTGACACAAAGGAAGGAAAGCACCAATCAAAAGAGGCTGCGTGAGAAATCAGACCCCAAACTGTGGGCAACTGTGTTTCTAGAAGGAGACAGGTGGACGATAGGAGGAGCGGTGATTTAAGAAACAGTAGAATGGGAGAGAGACAAGGACCTTGAGCTCACAGAGGGTTGCAGGCAGGAGTGGTGAGTACAGAACACGCACCTAGTCGTGGCCTGCAAAGGGGTCGACCTTGGATGGAGAGCGTTGGAAGCCGCCGGACAGAGAGGCTTCCCCTGAGCCTCCCTAGACATGAGGGGGAGGGAACCCACTGACAAACCAGGGAGAGAAGGCAGCCAGGCAAGACAAGAAAGACTCCTGCGTGAGCAGCAAGGAAAACAGGCAAGAAAGCGCCCTCGGGAGCTGGAAACCACATCGGAGTAAAAGGTATAAAAAGAGCAGAAGACACAGAGTCTGGGAAACAGCAGTGAGCCACAGAGCTGGTTCATAGTTACATTTCAGTGGGTGCTACTCTGCCTGAGAAATAGTGTAATTATGGAGACCCAGGAAACGCACTATAAGAGAACTTAGTAATACCTAAAAGGGAACTGACAGCATCGGCAGAACTCTGGAGTTGAGCTGGGGGCGGCGGCAAAGGAGCAAGGGAGGGAAAGTGAAGTGGCCCAGATTTCTCTTCCGGGGCGGGAGGGCCGTGGGCAGCGTGGGCAAGTACGACATTAGGGGGCAGGGGAGTTTGAATGCCTTGGTTGTTTAATACTTGGATACAGTGAGAGGAAATCAGAAATTTAAAGGTTGTTTAGGTGGGAAAGTTAACCACAGTAGAATTCAGGAGCCCAGCGGCACTTCTAAACCGGAAGCAGAGTGTAGGGGCAGGGGCGGAGGGGGGCTGGACCGAAGGAAAAATGAAGTTGTTCAAGACAGCAGAAGTGAAGAAAGGAGAAAAGAAGGCAAGCAAGTCCAATCACTGGAGAAGCCGTAGCATTGCAGCCCCTTGCAGGGCACCGGGCCGTTTGCTAGAAGGCGGCAAAATGAAACGCATTTCCCAGACGCCTGTGCAGCTCAGTTCTGCCCGTGACCTCGCTTGCACCAAGCAGCTGCACCTGGGCCAGATCTGAGGGCAAAAGTGAAGCCAGGCCCTGCTTCTGGTTTCAGGCCACCAGGGAGGAGGGTTGTGGCACCGAGGTCCCTGGGGCAGAGCCAGCATAGGACACCCACTTCTGGGGTCAATTATGGCCCAGTCAGGCCATCCCGGAGCCCGCAATCGTGAGAGTAGTGTCCTGACCCCGTGTCCAGCAAGGACCGTGTGGTGCTGGCGGGCTGAGTCCCCGGCTTCCTGGTCATTCATTCTGGAAGTGGCACCTCCCTCCCGAGCCAGTTCTGTGGAGCCGCCCAGACGGCCACCCCTGAAAGCCCAGCCCAAAGTCTGCTTCGCCAGCTCTTCCGACAAGTTTGCAAGCACCTAATTTCTGTTCACGGAGCACCATGACATTCACAATAATAATGAGAAAGTTTGAAATATTGTGAAGGTGACTCAGAGACACAAAGTGAGCAAATGCTGTTGGAAAAGTGGTACCTCCCTGGCTGGTGTGGCTCAGTGGATTGAGCGCCGGCCTGAGAACCGATAGATCACCAGTTCGATTCTCGGTCAGGGCACATGCCTGGGTTGCAGGCCAGGCCCCCAGTGCGGGGTGTGCGAGAGGCAACCGATCTACGTTTCTCTCTCACATGGATGTTTCTTTCCCTCTCTTTCTCCCTCTCTTCCCCTCTCCAAAAATAAATAAATAAATAAATAAAATCTTTTAAAAAAGAAAAGTGGTGCCAATAGAATTGCTCGATGCAGCATGAGGACAGACCTTCCGATTGTAAAAACTGCTGTGTCTGCAGAGCAGTGAGCAGACGTGTCAGCTGGCCAGGTCCCAGGAGGCTTCATGTGCTCTGTCACCCGCTTCGGCCTCTGTCGGAGAGACCGTGCCCCAGCCAGCCCGCCAGCCCAAGGAGGATGAGTCACGTGGGCCGAGCTGCCGGAGCGGCCGCACTGCAGTCACATCTGCCAAGCCCCAACCAATCCAGGAGTCGTGAGAATAAATCGTTCTCGTTCTAAGCCCCAGAGTTTGGGGATGACTTGTTAAATGACACTGTGGTGGCAACAGCTCACCGATACCTCCGTCACTCGGGAAATATGCAATCAGGACCACGTGAGAGCATGACAGCTGTGACAGCCACTCAGAGGACGAAGAGATCGGGGCGGGAGAAGAACCAGGGAGCTTCCCGGAGAACGTAGCTCCCCGTGGTAGGAAGTGTATACAGACTCCCGTTCTCCTCCCAGTGCCCCTGAGAGGTGGGTGCTCTATTCCCACCAGGCTGAGCCTCTTCATTCCCACATGACAACAGCCAGCTAGAGCTGAGCTGTGCCCTGCCCTGTCCATCAGGGCCTTCCACCCAGTTCACCACAGTCCCCTCCACTCTCTATTGTCTCACACCTGGCCCAGGCCATTCCTCTGTGTCACCTGCCTGGCCCTTTCCAGCATGGGACTGTGAGACCCCTGTTCTTCAGGGTCCCCGAATCTCTACCAGCCCTGCAGCAAATGACTGTCAGTCATTTTCGGGGAGGACGGATTCAGGGTTGGAGAACTCACAGTTCTCAAGGCTGTCCACCCTCTCTCCCAAGAGAGGGGCTAACTGAAACCGCGGAAACGGTGACATGGCTGACAAAGTGCCTGTAGGAGACAAGAGAAGCAATGGCAGAATGGAGGGGGGACCCCAAAGGCAGGAAGTGAGCCCTGGCCCCCCAAGAGAGAGACGGAAATGTCCCAGAGGCCAAGAAGAGCCTTGTCTCCAGAGTCTCCAGAGGGAAGGAGCAGAGCCCAGCAAAGACCCCCCAATCAGCAGCAGGAGGGAGAACATGACCTTTGAAGAAACTGCTTCCACAGCACAATAGGCAAGAAGCCAGGATGCAAAGGGTTGTTGTTGTGTTGTTGTTGTTTTTTAAGACCAGAAACAGCTCCTGGGGACTCGAAACCAGTGGCAAGAAGGCGGACTGGACGGGCCTCCAGCTGCCCTGTGCAAGCCCCGAGGCGCAGACCGAAAACGGGGTCTCCTTTCCTTCCAGAAATGTTCCTACGGTTGGGTCGTGCCCTCCATTTTCCCCCAGGTCTCTGCATTCTGCTCTGCTCCACATTCTTTGCTACAAAAAAGACCGAAGTGCATGAACAGGGCTGAGAGATTTCCCAGGGGAACTGAAAGCACGTCGGTTTCCACAGCTGCTGAGCCATTGCTCCCTGAGCACCGGGGTCCATCCTTTTCCTCCGGGTAAACCCCAGGAGAACAAGCCAGAACACTGCTCGGGCTCATCCAGCCTCGCCTCTGCCCCAGATATTGGAGCCCCTGGGGCCCAGAGACACCCGTGGAACCAAAGGTAGGACAAAACTCGCTGTCCAGTGCTGTCTCTGTGCAGAGCCACTATGCCATTCCAGAAGCAATTTAAATATCCTTGACTAATACCTCTCAGGAAATGACAAAAGAACCACAATTACACTGTGTGAAATCTCCTCTCTTACCCTCTCACAATCTGTCAGCATTCCAGGCCTGCCGCTCCCTCTTATTCCCTCAATACCTCTCTCTTTGTCCCCCCCCACCCCGCCCCAGCACACCCAGAACCCCGCCCCCACAGAGCAGCTCCTGCCCTCTCCTCCCTGCTCCCATCCTCCGACTTTAGCATCAAGGTGTTCAGGAGCTGAGCTGGCCCATCTCAAAGGCTAGGCAGAGAACTTGACCCAGCTAGGACAGAAGCCTCCTCGGGAAGCAGCAACGAGGCTGAAGAATTTCACTCCTCAATGAAAAACGAGAGGCCTGGGCACTGAAGGGGCTGGCCCGGTTCCCAGCTGCCGAGCTGCACCACTTGGGATGCTCTCGAGGAAATGGGGAAATCGAATCCAAACGTCCAGGGGTAAGGTGCAGTCAGATGATGCCATCTAAACCTATACTTTCTATCTCTCTGTCTTCCCAGGCATTCGCTCCTTCCGACCGCCAGGCTCTCTGTGGTCCCAGGACGGCGACCAGCCGCTGCCGAGGCTTCCTGGCTCCTTGATCACTGTCAGTAGTAAGGCAGTTCTAAGGAAGGGGAGACCCTGATTTGTAGCATTTGCCAGTTTCTATGGTGTAAATACTCCCACCATGACCAATTCCAACTTGACAACACAGTTGGAAAGAGACTCCCACAGTAGATTCTCACAAGTCAGTTCTAATCATCTCTGGCACACCGCTGCCGGGTGAGAAGCATACTTCTCTGGACCGAGGAAAATCCCCATGGACCAGAGTGGGATAACATGGGTTGGTTTAGACCAATCAGGGCCCAGCACTGGAGCTGGGAGCAAGGTCAGATCCACCCGAATCATTGGCAGCTGTGCAGCAGAGGCAGGAGGGGGAGGAGCAGATGCTGGAGAGGCTGTCCTGAAGGACACCTCTCACCTTCCCGGTGTCCGGGTGTTCCCTTCCCAACATTCCTGCCCCACCAGCAGCCCCCGGAGCAGGCTCCACCTGGTGTGAGTGTGGGCAGTGGCTAATTCCTGGTTTGGGGACAATGAACTCATGAAGCTGTCAGACAGAGGACCTCAGGAATAACCAGGGGCAGCAAAAGCTCATATCCCACAAAGGTCCCAGGGGCCACCTCTCAGGCCTTCATCGTGGCCGTGTGGCCAGCAGCCAGCCCACCTGCCACACAGTAGCAGCAGCCGTGGCCTCAGGCACCCACAGCCTGGAGACTTCCAAGTGAAAGGGGACAGCTAGGACCCCTCACTCCCTGTCTGCGGGCTCTGGGTCTCGGTCCAGGTCTGAACCCTGCCAAGAGAGGGAAGAAAGCTGGTTTCCCTGACCACCTCGGCCATAGTTCATGGTGACATCAGCAGGTGGCTCACTTTTCCTACAAGCCACGCCCAGGCTTTGAGAAGCCAGACAGACCACGTTGTCAGATGCTGACACCCCAGCCTTCACACAGCCCCCGAGGCGGGTGGTTCTGCCACCTGCTCCCGGCTGAAACAGGGGACCCGAGAGCCCTCCCTCCACCGCCTGCCCACTGCCGGGCCCAGAACCACGTGGTGGGTTCCAAGCGGTGCTGCCCACATCATCTGTGCAGAAACCTGTTTTCTTTGCTGCCAGCAGGGGTAATGGCTCAGTTAATGAGCAATGTGTTGTTCGGTGGGAAAGAGCACGTTATAATAGCGGACGTGAGGCTGACACGCCGTGGGGAAAGGAAATACGTGTGTGAGAGAGACAGAGAGCTTGCCTGTGGGTGGTGTACTGGGGGCCCCCGCCGTGCGGATGTAAACGGCAGAGCAAACGATGAGGGTGGGCGTCTTCCTGGGGCGATTTTGCCTCCAGGGACGTTCGGCCATGTCTGGAGACAGTGTTGGTGGTCATGCTGTGGGGGGAGGTGCTATGGGTAGAGGGCAGAGGCCCGGGGCGCTGCTGACACCCCCCAGTGCCCAGGACGCCCGACCGCAGAGAATTGTCCGTGTCCACAGCGCTGAGGCTTGAGGCAGAAGGGCCCTGATCCATGGCAGGTCCCTAAGTGGGGTTCCCAGGGGAACACCCTCAGCACCACATGGGGACTCGTTGGAAATGCACATTCGTGGCCCCACCCCAGACGTACGAAATCATATACTCTGGGGGGTGCACCCAGGAAATCTGTGTTTTTAACAAGCCTTCCAGATGATGCTGAAGCGCGCTCCAGTCTGAGAGCCACTGATCTAAGAATACACATTTTATCTCTAGATGAGGGGACAGTGGCTTTTTACGTTTTTCTTCTTCTTTGTATTTTCTAAAAACTCTTGGGGCCGTGCGTCCCCAGAAGAGGAAGATCGATGAGGTGGCAGATTTCTGGGCACCAGAAGACATTTGCCTTCCATCTGTCATGGGGGACAGGGACGGCTGTGGAAGCGGCAGGACCAACCAACCCTGGAGCCAGCAGAGCCAGCAGAGGCCGGCGAGGGAAGATGGCCCACGGTGGGCCCAGGACCCCCTGGCCCCGGGGCAGAGCTGACCCTGCCCGAAGGTGAAGCAGGCCACACTGGACCGCTGCCCTCCTAACCAGGGAGCTGGGATGGCAGTCCCTGTGGGATATGATGCCCCCCGCCACACCCACCAGAGCCGGTTTGTTCAGGCAACACCACTGATAGGTTCATGTATGACCACTTATAGGTCATTTTTCTCTGGGAACATCACATGTGGGGGCGTGTCCCCCATGGATCTGTTGGACTGCACACTGGCAGATACCACCCCAGGACAGATGGAGACTGCCCTGCCCTGAGGAAAACATCAGACTCGGGCGGCCCCACCACTCCGCAGTCACAGCACCTGGCACGTACGTGAACGTGTGTGTGGCCCAGGTCCACAGCGGCCAGACTCAGTGCCCTCGTCCCCACCTGCCCCAAACACACTGGGTCCATCCAGAGTCACGGTCGGACCTAGGGTACGAGACAAGTGGGCCCATTATCCATATTGTGAGTCAACTGAAAAAGCCCAATACACCAGTGAGAGCTGAATAATAAAATATTGATACAAGGTGATGCCCATCACCAGACGGTCTCCCTGCAGAGGGGACCGCAGCAAGACTGACCATCAGGGGCTAATTCTGCAGGTAGAGAGCAGGAGGCGCTTTGGACAACCTTGGGCAAGTGACCCAAACTTGCTGGGCCTCCCTTCCTGCATCTGGAGAAACGGTGGGGGGTGAAGATGGTGCCTGCCTCAGGGCATCCTGGGGAGAACTCCCCAAGTTCTGACCCTGCAGCTCTTAGCCTCCGTTGTCCTGTCCAGTGCTCACTAGATGGGGCTCTTGATGGCCCCAGGCAGATCTGCACTTTGGCCACCTTAGATTGCTGTGTCTCACTGGCTGGTGTGCTCAGTGGATTGATTGAGCACCAGCCTGAGAACTAAAAGGTCACCGGTTCAATTCCCAGGCAGAGCGTGTGCCTGGGTTTCGGGCCAGGTCCCCAGTCAGGCCATGCGAGAGGCAACTGATTGATGTTTCTCTCACACATTGATGTTTCTCTCCCTCTCTTTCTCTCTCCCTACCCCTCTCTCTAAAAATAAATTTAGAAATCTTAAAAAAGAAACAAAATGAAGAAATTTAAAAAAAAAATGATAACTGCCTGCTCACCGGACACAGGGTCATTGTTCCTTTTCTTTCTGGAGGATTCTGGCCTGCCATCCCCCGTCCCAGGAGCAGGGGGGCCTTCCAACTCGGATTGGAGCAGACAACGGCACAGACGAGCTCTGAGCAAACACACCCTACCCCTCGGAGCTCCAGGGAAGACAACTTTCCATGTACCCCTCACCCCGAACTAGGCTCCCCTGAGCCTCGGGGAGATTGGGGGGGAAGAGGTGTGTCTTTGAGAGGAAGGGGAGGCCCTGTGAGGGGAAGCCAGGTGGGGCCCAGGGGGCAGAACAGCCACCCCATTGTCTCTCCAAGCTCATTGTGTTCTCCCAGCGGGACCCATTTGGGTGCCTGCTCAATCATCTGCTGGCTCAGAAGGTGACAGCGTCTGGCTTCGATCAGGACAAAGAGACAATGATCCTCAGTGGGCCTGATGATTACCTTGTGGTTTCCTCGGAAACCAAGTCCCCTGCTCACCTTCCCCCGGCTTCTCTCTCTCCTGCCTTGGTCTGAGCCACGAATCCAAGAAGAGCCAGGACACCACTGTAAAAGGAGGGTCACCGATGAAGAAGAAAAAATCCCTCAATTTCCCTGTCTTTTGTGTCAGGTCCATTCTTCAGGGTCACCAAGGAACTCTCCTTACCAAGAAAAGAATTCCTGCAAATAAATGTGGGAGAAATAATAGAACCAGATAGACAACATTTTACAAGTTCTAATAAGATAATCGATTCAGGCAATGATCACCAATAGTCAGTACGCTCAGAGGAAAAGTCAATGGGGGCTCCAGTAACAGGCCACAATAGCTAACAGCGGTGGTATCGAAATGATGCCCTGCAGTCAGAGCCGAGTGGGCTCAGCTGGGCAGGTCTGCCTTGGGCTCCTCAGACAGTTGGGGTCGGGTGGGGGCTGCGGCTGGAGTCACCTCATCGCCAGCTCCATCCGTCATTCTATTGCCCAGTGGCTCAGCAGGATGCCAGGAACAGGAGGGACAGGTGGGGCGACTCTCTCTCGTCGTCCGACCTCTCTGTTTGGCTAGCTTGGGCTTCCTCACAGCATGGCGGTCTTAGGAGAGTCAGACTTCTCCCCGAGAGGGAGGGTCCAGAAGGACTGAGGGGGGAGCGACAAGGCTTCTTATGACCCAGCCTTGGAAATCAGCGTCACTCCCTTCACGTTCGAGGGTGGAAAGCAAGTCACAGAAGCATCCGGGTTGGAGGGGCAGGGACTACATGCAGGCCGTGAACACCAGGAATCATGGGTCCTTGGGGCAACATCTGTGGAGACCAGCTCCTAAATGAGGGACCTCACCACGGAGGGGACAGGCTGTCGCCATCAAAACCCACAGGTCAGTTTTAGCATCGCTAAAGAGGGACAAGGTCATTGTGTGTACCTCCCAATATGGCGTAATCAGAAGTCCCAGCACCATCCATGGAGCAGCCTTACAAAACGAGAAATTCGCCCTAATTATAAGTGCACATCTAAGGCTAACAGCCATTGCAGGAAGCGCAGGGGAAAGAGATAAGTGAGCAACACAATGAGGAAGCCGACAGAGGAGTCAGAACGTGGACCGATCCCCGGGGTCCAAGGCTTCTACAGTAAGTCAATGACATTAAATTAAAGAGAGCAGGGCCCTGGCTGGTGGAGCTCCTTGGATTGAGCACAGGCCTATGAACCAAAGGGTCGCCAGTTTGATTCCCAGTCAGGGCACATGCCTGGGTTGCGGGCCAGGTCCCCAGTGGGTAGCACACAAGAGGCAACCACATATTGATGTTTCTCTCCCTCTCTTTCCCCTTCCTTTCCCCTCTCTCTAAAAATAAATAAATAAAATCCTTTAAAAAAATTTTTTTTAAAAGAGAGAAGAGAGAGAAGGGAGAGGAACTGCCCTATGTTGGAACGACTTTAAGAGACCTAAAGACAAAACCCTGGGCACAGGCCTCTTTCTGGACCCAGATTCCACCAAACCAACTGTTGTATAAAAAGACATTTTTGAGGCTAACAGAGAATCCGATTATGGACTGGGATTTAGATAAGCCCACGGCGTCATTATTTATTTTGTTAGGTGTAACCATGGCTTTGCGTTTATGCAAGAAAGTGTGTGTTTGTGCCTGGGCACGTTTAGGAGGATATATAGAAGTGAAGTCACAGTGTGATTGAGATTTTATTTTAAACACCCCAACAGGAAGGAAGGAAGGAAGGGAGGGAGAGAGAGAGAGAGAGAGAGAGAGAGAGAGAGAGAGAGAGAGAGAAAGAAAGAAAGAAAGAAAGAAAGGAAGGAAGGAAGGAAGGAAGGAAGGAAGGAAGGAAGGAAGGGAGAAAAAAGAAAGAAAAGAAAGAGGGAGAGGAGTAGATGACGCAAGCGAATGTGGCAAAATCTGGCTAATTACCAAAGCTCGGTGGGGTGATGGGCATGCGAGCTTTCCCGTACAGTTCTTTCCACTTGTGCGTGTGTTAGGAATACACAGTTGGTGATAAGAACAATGTAAAAGGCGCCATCGAGAAGCAGGCTTTCGTTATCCCGCACGGCTCCTGGCAGCACAGCCTCGCGCTGGAGTCATTTGTCAGGCGAGCTCAGCCGCCAGACCTCCTCAAGAACCACTGCGGCCGTTCAAAGTCACCTCTCAGGGAGCCAGAGGCCCAAGCTGCCGCCTTTGCCCCTCCTATTGTTAAGTGGGGGCTCTGCTCAGTGAGAGGACAGGTTTTAGCTCCGGAAGAACAGTGGCCCCCACCTGAGGATCACCTGCCAGCGTTCTGTCCCCTTTGGTGGGGGTGACACCGACATCAAACGGATCCCGTGGGCTACACGCAGCATCGGGGAGGGTTTGAAGCAGACAAAGGGGGGAAGGTCAACTATTTACACGGCACCATGTCCCCACAATGAGAAAGAAAGAGAGACGAAGAGAAGAGAGATAGGTTGTCCCCTCTTCTGACCCACCCACTCCCAAGAGATGTCTCTTCCACAGGCTTGGAACCTGCCTGTTTTTTAAATTCCCTGCAGATTTCAAGGTCATGGTCCTCAGATCAGCATGTGGGAGCCCCAGGACCTGAGTATGCGGCCCCATGGGGTCCGATGGGCTGGCGCAGACCTCCCAGGAGGGAAAGGATTTTGGATGGAAGATCGCTGGCCTGGGAATCAGAAGCCCCAGGCTCAGCCTCAGCACTGGGAGAGTGGCCGCTTCTCTGGGCCTGATGTGCACGCAGGGAGCGGCGCCCGAGGCTGGACCAACACCCGCACCGCTGACGATCTGCGAACTGTAAAACGACCAGGAGTAAAACTGAGTGCCTGGGCCTGCTCGCTCAGCCATGGCTGACGGCTCGTTTGGTGTGCAGCAGTGCACAGCAACTGCGAGCGGGTTCAATTTTTCACCCGTGGGTCTGAATTTATATCCACTTCCTTTCCAGGGAGAACCCAGGCCAGGCCAGTGTCTCCCCTGGGAGAGGTCATCTGAGCCCTGGATTTCAGCTGAGCACAGGAGAGGCGGAGCTTTACAAAGAAGGCACGTGGTTCTAGGTGGGACAGCCCCGGAGGGAGGCCACAAGACCAGCCTGGGAAGCCCTCAGCCCCAGGAAAACTCTGCAGAACCACTAGGTAATCAAAGAATTCAACCCGAATGAGTATACCAAAATTCACTCGTTTTCTCCTTCCCCGTAATTAATGAGGTTAGAGAGCACCTGCCAACCTTCCGGCTGGACGATGCCCGGGGCACACGTGGGCACGCACACGTGGGCACGCACGCAGGCCCAGGGCTTAATGCAAAGACATCAGGCCCCCCAGGGAATGAGTCTGTAGGTCGCCCCTGCAGACGAAGCAGGAGCCCTGTCCACCCTCACCTGACAAAGCCCACCCTCCAAGGACCACCCCAGGGACGTTGGGTGTTTCCCCCGCCCTCTCTCATCAGGAAGGGCGGGAAGGCACGTCACAGACTGGCCAAGACCTGCTGGGCACTGAAACGGCACTAACCAGGTAGGCAGTATGGCCGGGGGAAATTCAAAAGAGCCAGAAGATTCTCACTATAAAACATTCCTTTTTTTTTTTATTTTTTTAAGATTTTATTTATTTATTTTTAGAGAGAGGGGAAGGGAAGGAGAGAGAGAGAAACAGCAATGTGTGGTTGCCTCTCATGTGCCCCCCCACTGGGGACCTGGCCTGCAACCCAGGCATGTGCCCTGACTAGGAATCGAACCAGCTACACTTTGGTTCACAGGCCTGCACTCAATCCACCGAGCTACACCAAACAGGGCTAAAACATTCCTTTTTTTAAAAAAAAAAAAATTATTTTCTAACTAGAAGTCTTTTGATGTGGCAGGATTATAGGGGATTATTTTTTTCTTATCTGTATTTTCAACTCTTTTTAGGATACTCACGTAGAGCTGTTTCCATAGAGACTTCAACACTGTTACCGTTCGGGCCCAGATAATACTTTGGTGCCGGGGGGCGGGGGGCTCCTGTGCATTGCAGGACGTTTAACAGTGTCCCTGGTCTCTACCCGCTAGTTGTCAGTAGCATCCCCCAAGTTGTGACAACCAAAAATGTGTCCAGACTTCGCCACATGTCCCCCAGCAGGCAAACCCGCCCCCCACCGAGAACCCTGCCCTAACACACACCTGCTGAGACTAAGGACGGGCAGCAGAGAGACGAAGGAAGACCGGGAGATAGAAAGGACAATGATCAGCAGATTTCCAGCGCTGCCCTAGTGGGCTGCCCAGGGGCCACGCGCCACACCTCCCAGGTGTCGTCTCCCTGATCCTCACGAGAACTCAGTGAGAAGGCCTTGTGAGCACCCCCATTCCAGGGGGGCTAAAGGAGTGGTCCCAAGTCCCTTGGTTATTAAGAGAGTATGTTATGAAAACCAAGACGAAAGAGTTTAAAGAAAGGAGCCATCAGCCTTCAGATGTGAAGTACTCTTTCAAATGAGTGTAAGTGGGCCTGGCTGGTGGGGCTCAGTGGATTGAGTGCTGGCCTGCAAACCGACAGGTCGCCAGTTCAATCCCCAGTCAGGGCACATGTCTGGTTTACTGGCCTAAACCCAGTTGGGGGTGGGGGCGTGCAAGAGGCCACCAATTGATGTTGTTCTCACACATCAGTGTTTCTCTCCCTCTCTTTCTTCCTCCCTTCCTCTCTCGTAAGAACAAATTTAAAAAAAATGAATATAAGTGGTACACCAATAAGATAACTCAGGTGAAATGAACAAATTCCTAGAGAGACAAAAACTACCAAAACTGACTCTAGAAGAAATAGAGAATCTAAATATACCCATAACAAGTGAAGAAATTGAATTAGTCATCAGAAAACTATCCTCAAAGAAAAGTCCAGGCTCAGATGGCTTCACTGGTGAGTCCTACCAAACACTTAAATGATTAATACCAGTTCTCCACAAATTCTTCCAGAACATGGAGGAGAACACTTACAAACTCATTTTATGAGACCGGTATCACCCTGACACCAAAACCACATGAAAACCCCACATGAAAATAAAACTATAGAATGGCATCTCTTATGAACACAAATGCAAAAATCCTTGACAAAATACAGCAAGTCCTTACTCAACGGCTGTAGCTAGTCCCTTGGGAACTGTGACTTTCAGTGAAATGACGTATAATGACGCCGCTCTCGCCGCAGGCTCACCGATGTAAACAAGAGTTAAGTTCCTACAGCGCATTTCTGGTCACAGAAACATCACCAAACTTCTAAATAAAGACCCCAAACACGTCCAATATTAAACATCGAAATAAATGTGAGCTATATATACAGTTAAGGAAGGTGAACGAAAATAAGAAAGATCATTTTTTTCCAACGTGCTTATTCCTGTTCAGGGTTGAGGGTGGCCAGGGAGCCCCTCCTACCAGCTCAGGGGTGCAAGGCAGGCACCCACCCTGGACAGGAGACCATCCCACCACAGGCCACGCCACCCATGCTCACGCTCACTCAGACTGGCAGAACGGAGGCACACTAGTTCGCCCACCGCACATGTTTTGGGGAGGTGGGAGGCAAGTGGAGTCCCGGGTGAAAATCCACGCAGACGCGGGGAGAACACGCGTTCCCACACGGACGGCGGCCCCAGCTGGGAGCCGACTTTTTTTCTCATCAACATTTTAACAAAATGACATTGAATGAAATGACATTATTCCAGGACCTTCTGGACTAGCAAACCGAGTCCAGCAACATATAAAAAGGGTTATACAGCCCCGGCTGGTGTAGCTCAGTGGATTGAGCGCGGGCTGAGAACCAGAGGGTCCAGGTTCGATTCCCAGTTGGGGCACATGACTGGGTTGCTGGCCAGGTCCCCAGTGAGGGCCATGTGAGAGGCAACCATACATTGCTGTTTCTCCCTCCCTTCTCCTCTCTCTAAAAATAAATAAATAAAATCTTTAAAAAAAAGGGGGGGGTTATACACCACGACCGCGTGAGATTTAGCCCGGGAATGCCAGCATGTTTTAATCTGAAACAAAAACCACGCGATCATCTAATAGATGCAGAAAAATGTATGATGGAAACGTTCAACAAACAAGGAATGAAAGGGGTCCCCTCAGCCTAACGAAGGCCATCTGCGGGAACCCCACGGCAAACACCGCACCTGATCGTGTGAGACCAGAGCCTCTTCCTTCCTTCGGGAACAAGACAGGCGTGTCTGCTCTCACCGCGTCTATTAAACACTACGCTGGGGTTCCAGCAAGGACCCTTAGGCAAGAAAATGAAATGAAAAGCATCTATACTAAACAGAAATAAATGAAGCTATTTTTATTTGAGGATGACATGATCTTGTACGTTAAAAGAATCCTAAGAAATCCACCAATAAAAACTGTTAGAACTAATAAATTAGTTCAGCAAGGTTGGAGGGTGCGTGACCATCTGTGAGAATCCATAGAACCCTGGCCAGTGCGGCTCGGCTAGCTGCCGCAGCGTCCTGTAAACCAAAAGATTCGATCCCCAGTCAGAGTGCATGCACTTTAATCAGCTTCCCTTCCCAAGGGCAACACCCTGCGCCCTGGCACCCCAATTCTGAGACACAGCCACCCCCAAACCCCTCAAAGGCCACAGAGATCTAGCAAGGCTGACTGAGAGCTGCGCCTGAGCAGAGCCTGGCAATTCCAAGAGCACGCCAGGCCTTTTCTCCTTGTCTTCCAGAGGCTAACACCCATTTGTTGAGGAAAAAAACTTCCTTGGGGAGGAGGGTGTAAGGGGACTAAATGGTAATGGAAAAAACATACAGTAAAGATTAAACCAATGGGGGGGGGCGAGGGAGAGAGAGAACTGCTTGCTTCTGGAAGCATGAGCCTCACAGACTTCCTGAGGCCTTGTCCCGCCCCGCCCAGCCCGGCCTGTCCCTGTTCTGTCTTCGCCTGTGCGTGTCACCTGACGTCTGTTTTCCGCTGTGTTCCCGCAGTAACCCTGGGAGGTTCGCGTTGTTATAAAGCCACAGACTCCCTCCAAGAGCCCTGAGGCCAGGTGCGCGGCAGAAATCAGGTTTCCTCGAGTTTTAGGGAGGTGATGTGACGTCTGCACTGCGTGTTGGAACAGCCCCCGAGGGCCCGGGGCGGTGCCCTGCCATCAAACACGCTAAGATTTTCACAGCGAGACGTATGAATATTCACAGAGTGAAATAGAAACTGTAAATAGTCTCTCATCGGCTCAGGTCACGTTTTGCAGAGTCGGGTGTCTGACCAGGTCCGTCTGCTTCGAGGCCTCTGCCCCCCCCACGCCACTCACAGCCGCCTGTGCTTGCTCTTGAATCATCAACCACATCCGTTTCCCTCTCCCATCTTTCCAGACAGAGCCTATCTTTGCCATATTCTGCAGCCCCGACCTATGCGCTCAGCCCTGAGGGACCAAAGAAGTTTGGTGCTGCCCTGGCTGGTGTGGCTCAGCGAACTGAGCACCAGACTGCGAACCGAAAGGTCGCCAGTTCGATTCCCAGTCAGGGCACATGCATGGGTTGAGAGCCAGGTCCCCACTTAGGGGCGAGGGAGAGGCAACCGAGCGATGTTACTCTCACACATCCATGTTTCTCTCCCTCTTCCTCCCTTCCTTTTCCCCTGTCTAAAAAAAATAAATAAATAAAATCTTTTTTAAAAAATAAAGAAGTTTGGTGCTTAAAGTCCATCCCTAACCTTCTGCCCAGCCCCCACCTGAGAAAGCTCTCTACGTGTACGGACCCTGCTCAGGCCGGGCCCGGGGCCCCATGGGTACCAGTGTGATCTTTTGAAAAAGGAAATATTCCTTATCTCCGCACCTCAGGGAAAAGACTCAGCTCCCCTGCCACGCGCTCAAGGTTTCACTGCTTCCGGGAAAACGAAAGTCCAGATTTAGAGCAGACCATTTTGAGTCTGGGACCTGCCGTCAGCATCCCTACTCCAGAACCTGCGATGGCTCCCTGTTGCCTATTATCCCCAGTGACCCTGCTTCTCAGACTGGCCTTACGAGAACGGGTTCCCCAGCCCCAGTACAGCCTCTCGTACCCGTATGTAGTGGGTACCCGCTGCGCACAAGGCACGGGGCCGGGCACTGGGCAATGTAACAGACGAGGCCCCTCTCCACTTGAGCTTGCAGCCTAATCGGGGATGACAGGTAATAATCAGGTAAGTAGATGTATCCTATAATTTCAGGGGGTGAAAAGCACTGTGGAGAAAAATAAAGCAGGGTGAGGGCATGTGAAGAGCGAACGGAGATGCCGTTTTAGGTAGAGAGAGCCTCTCTGAAGCAGCGTCGAGTTAAATGAGAGAGCGACCACGAGGATGGCTGGAGAAGGGCAGTGTAGGCAGACAGAAAAGCAGATCCGGACGCCCTGAGTGGGAACTGGCCTTGCAGATTGAAGGAAGGCAGGGAAACGGGGGGCACAGCGGAGTCACGGCCCACGGCAGCTCTGATATCCAACCTGGAGCCTCGCCTGCTCATTGCATCTCACTAACGGGAGACCCAGAACGGTTTGAGGACAAGTATATCGGCCGCTTGCCCTGCCAGGGACAGAGACGGTGCAGAAGGAAAGGAAGTCTTTGGAGTCCCCAACTTCTGCAGGCAGGAAGAAGGCAGAGAAAATCAATCGGCCGCTAACAGGAGCTTCCTTCCCTGGAAAAGGAAAGAAGACGCAGAGGTGAAACCAAGGTCCCCCAGGGCAGAGCAAAAGCAGCGGAGAATTACTTCCAGCCCTTAAGTCCTAACGCAGGAACTTCCAACACTGGAAGCTCTGAAACAGTTCACTGTTGCTACCGACCCGTACGCCTCCTTTTCTTTGAACTGGCAGTGTCTGTAGTAATTAGCTTATGCTTCCCACACCATTGCATGTTGAGTGGGTGGGTGGGTGAGTTGGGGGACAGATAACTGTCCCTTCATTCACACGTCTTCAGACCAAAGGAACTGCACTCAAAGGGCAGTACCTGAGGGCCCTTACCCGAGAAGCCTGCTCCGAACCTGATTTAGATGACGAGGTCCTGGACTATGAGACTTTGGGGGACCTTGGGAGGAGGTAAGCACACCCCCATGTGGGAGAGACAGGACTTATTGGGGACCAGAGGGCAGACGAGGGCAGATGCCCCCGTGTGACCCCGCCTCCCTGGTGTTCACACTCTCTCCCACATTAATGGGAAGACCTGTCTGTGTAAACCAATGGAATGTCGTAGAAATGGGTCTAGATCATAAGAGACATTGTAGCTTCTGTCTCGCCCTCTCTCTCTTGGGTCGCTCTGGAGGAGTCCAGCCACCGCACCATAAGGACACTCGAGCAGCCCTATGGGTCAGTCCCCGCGGCGAGGAGCCGAAACCGCCTGCCGACAGCTGGCCCAGCCCACCACCAGCGTCGGTGAGGCGTCCTGGAAGCAGAGTCGCCAGCCCAATCAGGCCCGCAGGTGCCTGCAGCCCTCGCCAGCATCTTGGCTACAACATAACGAGAAATCTCAAAACTAAGCCAACCAGCTAAGCTGCTCCCACGTTCCCGATCCACAGAGACTATGTGAGATAGCTGTTTACTGCTGCCTTAAGCCCCTAAGTTTGTGGGCCATTTGTCACACAGTCACAGACAAATGTTTAAATCCTGCCAGGATTAGAGAATTCCATTATCCATTCAACAAAGTTATTGAGTATCTGCTGAAATGGTCACTGCCCGGCTGTGAGGGAGGCTGTGGTCTCCCCCCACTGCCCTCCCCCACCCCCGACTGCCACCACTCTCTCCCTCTGCCTCAGTCCCGGCACTGTCCCCGCGATCCCGCATCCTGAATCCTGGAAGGAGGAGGACAGGCGGCAGGGCTGCAGCCGCCCCAGCAATAGGTGCCGTGAGCAAGAGCAAACCTTTGTTACAACCAATACGTTCTGCTGGGTGGCTGTTATTCAGCAAGAGCTGACCGATGCAGCCACACCGCACCCACCCACGCCTGGCGGGGTGCTGTTTGCTGGGCTTTCGCAGCTGTCGGAATGCTGGTTGGCTCGTCACCCTTCCTCCAAACGTGGCTCCCACGGCTCTACCCACGGAGACTGAGCAGCCCCAGGGCTCAGTGGCCTCTTGGCTCCCAGCCTGGGTGTCACGCCGCCCCTGGCACATGGGGATCCCTGCTCCCTGGCAGCCTCACAGCCTGGAACACAGACACCTCCCACGTAGCTAGGAAGGAATGTCCCAGGGGACCAAGAAGACGTCATGAGTCCACACTCTGAGGCTTGGGAAGTTGACCACTTAGGACAGCCTTCTCCTGTCCTCAGAGCCTAATTAACTTCTTTACCTGCAACCTAATGAGTCTGGCAATGTGGTTGTCGGGTCCACAGCAGACCCAGAGGTGCAAACTAGAGCTGAATCAACATGCGAGGCAATGAGGCGGAATCAAGGAGAGGCAGGATGGCTGGCTGAAGGCCAGCCGGGGCCATCCAGCTAAGGATCCCACTCACGGCCGCTGGCAGGATCGGTATTAACGTGCCCATTTCACAGCACGGGGAACTGAGGCTCAGATTGGAATTTGCCACACGTCACAGGCTTGTTGGTAAGGATTCAAATGGGCCTACACAATAGTAGATACTCTAGGAACAGTGGTCCCGGTGCTGATTTTGACCTTGGCATTGTTTGTGGGTAAAGTAAAAAAAAAAAAGGTAGGGAGAGGCACGAGGGTGGCAGGAGATTTTCATCTGAAGAATAGGGTGCAGGGGAGGAGGGGCGCCTGAGAGCCCAGGGGGACAGGAAAGCCATCCCCACCTCAGCGAGGGCCTTCCGTGAAGAGGAGGGCCCCTCGCTGTTGTCACCCCAGTCTGGCAGGCCTACGGACCCCAGCACTGCAGCACCAGCCGGCCAGGGCAGGCCTGGGCTGTCTCAGGGCCGCTCACTGGGAGGGAGGGGCCTGAAACGACTGGCCATGCAGAGCCAGCTCAAAGGTCTAGCCGGGTGAGTGCCGGGAAAGCCAGACCAGACCACTCTCCTCCTGCTGCGTGCACTTACCAGCCAGGCCCAGGCAGGAGTCCCGGGCAACTGCAGGCCCCCGATGAGGGTCCTCCCACCCCGGTGCTGTCCCACTGGGGGGAGGAAACCAGGTGTAGCCTGCACACAGTGGGTCCAAGAGACAGAGGCAGGAGGCTGGTGATCCCGTGTTGCAGACCCTTCTTCCAGCCTTGGCGGTCGCCTGAGTCCTATCTCCTTCTGACCTGAGGAGGGGCAGAGAGGGGCCCCCCGGTGCTCCTGCACCCCATCCCCCCAGGGAGGCGCAGTGCAGTCATGTCTCCTCTCAGAAGAGGTGATGATGGAGCAGCAGGCGTCCCCCCACACTGAGGGTGGGGGCTGGGGCACACAGCGTGCTCTGTCTGGAGACCCTGGCCCAGACCAGAACCACCCAGGGTTTTGGAAGCGTCGATGAGCTCCCTCCCAGCGTTCATTTCATTTTTTAATGGTAAAATATATAACATTAAATGTATCACTTTAACTATTTTGAAGTGTACAGTGGCATGAAGTAAACTCGCACTGTTGAACCATCTCCGACAGCCGTCTCCAGAATGTTTTCACCCTCCTGAAGTGAACTCTGTCCCCACTGCCCTCCCCCGTCCCCTGGAGACCCGCCGCCTGCTTTCTACCTGAGGGAACTCTAGGTCCCTCCTGTAAGTCAGACTGTACGGTATCTGCCTGTTCGTGACTCGCTCATTTCACTCAGTACAACATCTCCAAGGCTCATGCGTGTGTCCGAATGTCCTTCCTTGTCAACGCGGAGGAATATGCCGTTGTGCGTACGTGCCCGTTGCGGTCACCCACTCATCTGCTGACGGGCACCTGGGTCTCTTTCACATTTTGGCTATTGTGCCCTGACTGGGAATCGAACCAGGGACCCTTGGATTCGCAGGCCTGCACTCAATCCACTGAGTTACACCACCCACATTTTGGCTATTGTGACTAGCCAAACACGGATGTACAAATATACCTCTTCAAGACCATGAGTTCTTGAATACACCCAGGAGTGGAATTCTAGGATCATGTGCTAATTCTTCATTAAAATTTCTGAAGAAGCACTCAGTCATTTTCCACAGTGACTGGATCATTTTACTTTCACATCAGCAGCACACAAAAGTTCCAATTTCTCCATGTCCTAGCCCACAGGTGTTATTTTCTGTGCTTTTTTTAAATAATAGGCATCCTGTGGGTGTGAAGTGGAATCTAATTGTGGTTTTGATTTCTAGTTGCCCAGTGATTAGTGATATTGAGCATCTTTTCATGTGCTTATGAGCCATTTGTATATCTTCTTCTGAAGTCTACTCAAGTCCTTTGCTTATTTTTTAATTGGGTTGTTTGCTTTTTTGTTGTTGAGCTGAAGGAATTCTTTATACATTCTGGATTTTAACCCCTTATCAGCTAACTATCTGGTTTGCAAATATTGTCTCACATCTTGGGAGGTGGTTCTTCACTCTACAGAATGGTTTTTATTTTTTTAAGTTTTTTTTTAAAGATTTTATTTTATTTATTTAGAGAGAGAGGGAAAGGAGGGAAAAAGAGAGAGAGAGAAACAGCAATGTATGGTTGCCTCTCACATGGCCCTCACTGGGGACCTGGCCCGCAACCCAGGCATGCGCCCTGACTGGGAATCGAACCGGCGACCCTTTGGTTTGCAGCCTGTGCTCAGTCCACTGAGCCACACCAGCCAGGCTCTACGGAGTGTTTTTTGATGCACAAAAGTTTTTAATTTTGCGGTAGCCAATTCACCTATTTGCTCTGTTGTTGTCTGTGCCTTTGGTGTCACATCCAAAACATCATTGTCAAGTCCAATGGCATCAAGGTTTGCCCCACGTTTCCCTCTAAGGATTTCATAGCTTTAGCTCTCGCACTTCAGCCTTCAATCCACGTTGAGTTAACTTTGAACACGGCGTCAGGGAAGGGCCCAACGCCATCCTTTTGCCCATGGACATCCAGCCTTCCCAGGACCACCCGTCAAACGAATTATTTTTAATCAGACAAACACAAAAGCTATGTTTATAGTTCTTAGAGAACTATGAGCCAAAATGAGTACACAAATTAAGCACGAACATAACAAATGACCAGTAAAATCCAAACAGCACTAAACGAACATAAAGAATGATGGTGTTGTGCTCAACCCTGGTTACCCACAGCTCAGCGGCAGCAAAGCGGGTTACGGTGGCTGTCCCGGCATGCTTCTCCATCGGAACCGCAGTCTGGCATCTGTCCCTCATCAGCCTGCCTCTGTTCTGTCCCCATCGGCTGAGACAGGTAAGACCCCAGCGGGCGCTCAGACACAAACACACCCAGGGTGGGCGTGAAACCGCAGGCACTGCGCCTTCCCACGCGGTCGTCCAGCGGGGCCAGAATCGGGCACTTAAGTTACCGCTGACGCAAAACCCCCACTTAACAACTCCAGTAAGGAACTTGTGAATCTTGAAAACATGTCTGAGGGCCCCAGGGAGTGCCTGGATCCCAGGTTAGAGACCCTGGTTTAGGTAGGGATAGTCCAAAGGCTTTCTAGAATGATCAAGTTTACAGCAGCTTTTCCAAGGAGTTAAAGGGTTTAGCGTACAGATGTAAACAAGAGACTTTACAGTGGGCAAAGCTTCCTCTCCGCACGTTCGACTTCAGACTGTGTCTTCTCTGAATCTGGATGCCTGGGGTGACCTCGTGTGGGCTGTGAGTGCCACAGGGCAAGTGGCCTCACTCCCCTGACAGTAGCCCCCCCTCCCGTCGCCTTCCCTGCTACTACCTACCCCCTCCCCTTCCTCCGCCACCTCCCGCCCAGCCTGAGAACTGCCTCAACCCCCACCCGCACAGCCACCCTCCTGGGCCTTCTCTCCTGATCCTCAGAGGATCCTTCCTGGCTGCTGCCCAAGCCATCCCTCCACTCCGACACCAGAGCCCATCTCTGGTCCCTCTGGCTCAAGGATATCCTTCTGGCAAGGCACCTCCCACGCCCCCCGCCACACACCTGCATCATCCATGTTTCCTCTCTGCTGAGCATTGCCATCGGCTCTTCATCCTCCCACCTTAAATTTGAAAGACTTGCTCCCCCTTCAAATGACACCGTATGTCTCCCCTTCCCTTGGCAGGAGAACCCCTCAGACCTGTCTGAAGAGTGATCTCTCCTCATTTCCACGTTCGCTCCCATTCGCTCCTAAACCCACCCTGGGCAGGCTCGCAGGCAAAACTGCTCTTGTCGAGGTCGCGGGACCCCCGTGAGCCGGTGGACTGAGAGCCCCGCACACCTCACGTCCGGCAGCACGCTCCCTCTCCTGTCGCAGACATCCCGACCCTGGACCTCTGTCAGTGGGCCCCCATGGTTCCCTCCTCCCTCGGTCGTCCACTGGCGGACATGCCTCGCTCTCCTTATCCCCATGGGTTTAAATGTCACCATACAGCCCTGATGGCGCAGGTTAGTTGTTTGGGCAAAGTGAAAGGTTGCTGCCAGTTTGGATCCCTGGCCGTCGGGGCACGTGTGAGAGAGGCAACGGGCGGATGTTTCTCTCTCACATCAGTGCTTCTCTCCCTCTCTTTCTCCCTCCCTTTCCCTTCTCTTTAAAAATAAATAAATGAATAAATAAATAGCACCAGAGAGTGATGACATCTAAGTCTACACTTCAGCCCAGACCTGCCCCTCTGCACTCCCGACGCACCGCCAGCTGCCAGTTCCACTTCTCCCTTGGGGGGGTCAAGCAGACACACCACAGTCGGTGTGTCAAACTGCGTCCTCGCCCTGCGCCCTCCCCGCCTCTGTTCACTGATGCCTCTGTCCTCTGGTTGCTCAGGCCACACCCATCGGCTCCTCTGCAAACAGGCCCATGGAAAGATGCGCGAACGTCTTTAGTCATCTGGGAAATGCAAGACCAAGGTGAGATATCACTTCACACCCATTAGGGTGGCTATAGTTTTTTAAAAAACAGACAATAACAAGTGTGGGCAAGGATGTAGAAAAGGTAGAACCCTCATAACATGGCTGATGGGAAAATAAAATGGAGCAGCAACTGTGGAAAACAGTTCAGCAAACCCTCAAAAACTTAAACCTAGAATTAGCACGTGACCCAGCCATTCCACTCCTGGGTGAGCTGGGCCTCCCGCTCGTACCTCCCCTCCCCTGCCGAGCCTGGCCAGTTTCCAGGAGAGCACCCAGCCTCACAGGGGGCCGTATCCGAGGCAGCCCCCGCCCACGTTCCCAGAGCCCCGGCACTCCATCCCTGGCGGCTCCTGGGCGGGCGGCAGCCCTGTGTCAGGCAGGCCCCGTGCTGCTGCGGGATTCCTCAGACCCTTCAAGCTACTCACGGGCTTTGAGACTTTCCGAAAGGTGACAAGGCAACTACAAAAGTGACTACAAGCTGACCATCTGTTACCCCTTCACACACCTTGAGCCCCAAAGGGCACAGTTCACAGGATGCTCGTCCAGGGCAGTTCCCTACTACTTTCCAGCAGCGGCGGCGGGGGTCCCACCCGTTTGCCCCCTGCGGGGACCTCTCGGGGCATGGAGTTTCCGAGGCCTCTCCTCTGAGCCCAGATGCAGACCTAGGGTGTAAATGGGGCTCCCATGGGGTCCCTCTTCTCGGCACCCCCTCAGCTCCAGTGAGGCCGGCGAGGCACAGAGTCTCGGGCTCCGTGGCTGCCCCCCGACATTCTCCCTCCTCCTGACCAAGTCCGCGCTCCCATCCTTGCCCTGCGCCGTGCAGGACACAGGAAGACCCTCGGCGGTACCCCATGAAGCTGGTAGACCAAGAAGAACCCTCGGAGGCCTCAGCACCCTCAGAGGCCACAAGCCCTTTCCCAGACCTGCTCACGGCACCTGCAGAGAGGCAGGGCTCCTGGAAGGAGCACAGCCGCGTCGCGGCTCTCCACTCTCCACGCTCCCCTTGGCCAGAGCCCTGGGCCTGGGTGCCCCTGTCCGTCCTACAGCCGGGCCAGACGTCCCTGGAAGCCCGCCATCACTGTGCCCACTCCCCGTGCCAGCTGCACACATCTGCCTGGAGGGGACTTTGTGTTCATTGACGTAGCATTGTCCTGAGCTGATGGGCAGGTGACTTGGGGACGGGGGCAGAGGGGTGCTTCATTGCCCATAACTGGTAGAATATGCACTTCGCACGTTCCAGTGACTTTGGCCGAAGCATGACCTAGAACAGGCTTGGGTCATGGAGGGACATGGCAGACACCCGCAATAAAATAGGGAGTTTTCAAGAAAGTGTAACTGGGAGGAACGGACGGTGATTGAAGGAAATCGCATATTGAAGGCACTTGGTACTGAGCCGGGCTCAGAATGGATGCTCAACATAGAGGGTCCAGCACAAGTAACGCCCCTTTTTTATTACAAAATCTTTTATTAGAAAATCATGAGCATGTAATTCTGTAACACAACAATATCACACTCAAGCACACCACAGGACGTTTTAGGTGACATGTTCAAATTAAAACTGTAAGTCATTTCACCCGTGTTATTACCCTACCGACCACACTGAAGCAGGCGTCACTTCTGCTGGGCCCTATATTTTAGCTCTCACTTTTATTCCACTTAAACAAACGTTTTGGCTAATAAGGAGCCCCTCTACTTGTGGCGTTAGTAGTTTGGAGGGTGGTGGAACGGCCTCTGCGATCTGCCCTGGGTGGCCCACTGGCCACATCGACACAAGCCAGGCCCTCCCTGACATTCTCCGTCTGTAAAATGAGGGTTAAAATGTCCCGCCACCTCACTCAGAGGAGAGACCGTGCTTCACACGCTGCAGCGGTGCCGGCTGGCGCCCGTCTGATCCCGCCTGCGTGTCTTGCGTCTTTATCGTGAGTGTCAACAGGCAAAGCGGTGTTTCTGGGAATGAAGTCCCCTGGCAAAGGGTAGACCAGACAGAGCTGCTTAGACTGAGATAGAAGTTTTTGCTTTAAAAACAAATAAACAAACAAATGTTGTATATGCCTTTAAATGCATTGGGCTGAATTGCTGATTGCATAAGCAAATATTGACTAGCCCAAGAAAATTTGATGTGAGCTCTGAGACAGCAAAGAGGGCTGTGAACTTCCGGGATCTTTATGGAGCCATGGCCGAAGCCAGCTTTGCGAAGGGGGAAGTCTCACCAGGTAACACAAACGCCACAGGCCTGGAGGGAGCTGGGCAGAATTTATGATGCTAATTAAGTTCATCAGATTCCTACTCCCTGTATCACCGGCTCAGCTACCTGCAGCTACAGATGCAGTGCTATCCACCTCCGCGTCTGAAGTGCCAGCCTTCCCAGCCCCAGGCTGCACACCACAGGGCCATGGCCCACCTCAGCACCCTCGGCGGTGTTCACGCTTGCTCGGACAAGCCCAAACCTGTCTTCCCCCTGGCCTCATCCATCTCTGTTCCTGCTTCTACTGCCCTGCCCTCTGGGACAGCAGGCACCCACTGGCACCCCCTCATCGCCCTCCCACCACCCGCCATCAGGTCTTCCCTTAGTGTCCCCAAGCTGCCAGTCCTAGAGAGTCAGGCTCAGGCTGGGTCAGGGCAGAAATGCAAGGCTCTGTGCCCACCCCATAGCTGTGCTGTCCTTTGCCACCCAGGCCGGGAAGGGACATTGCCGGAGCCTAGGGGCTGAGCACTCCTTTTTTCTTTTTTTTAAAAGATTTATTTATTTTTAGAGTAAGGGGAGGGGAAGGGGAAAGAGAGGGAGAAAAACATCAATCAGTTGCCTCTTGCACGCACCCTGCCTGGGGACTGGCGACCTTTTGCTTTGCAGAGCAACACTCAACCAACTGAGCCACACCACCTGGCGTGAGGCTGAGCGCTTCTCACAGAAACAGCTCTGCAGATCTCTAGCCCCAAGCCCTCTCTCTCCCCCGCACTGTTCATGCCTCCCCTGGGCACTTCTGCTTCAACCCTTTTGTTCTCCTCCTCCAGTCCCAAGAGATGAAACCACGCGCTTATCCATTCCTGAACGTGGGACCAGGCCAGTACAAGACCCCAGGCTTGCAAACAGCAGGCTCTGCCCCCCAGTATGGTCTCCTCAGGGACACCCAGCTACACCCAACTTCATGAACACTGGTGGGAAAAGCTGTGCTCAAAACCTTTGGTATCATTAAAGAGTCACACCTGGTTGTACATAACAGAACCAAAATAACAATAGCTAGAATAAGATGGAGGTTAAATTTTAGTCTCATGTTAAAAGAAGTCTAGAGACAGCCAGTCGAGTTAATACAGCAGGTCCATAACCATCGGTGACTTGAGGCTCCTCGATCCTGCCTTCCATATCATTGACATGAGGGTCCCATGCTTGAGGTCACCTCATGATCCCAAAATAGTTACTGCATCTCCAGACATCACATCCACATCCCAGGCATTAGGGAGTAGAAAGGGGCAAGAGCAAAAGGACATGCCTCTCCACTGAGTCAGCCTCCTTCCAAGAGCTTTCCCAGAAACCACACCCAGTAACTTTTGATTACATCTTACTGGCCTCTTTCTAAAAGGCTAAGAAGTATGGTATTGTGAAAAGCCCATTAACACACCCAACTGACAGGGGTTAAGCAAAAAGCAGCCTCTGACACATTCTTGAGCACTGGACAAAAGTAAGGAAAAAGAGCCTCAGGTAAACGTCTCACCTGGTTCGTGGGGGGTCACAAGATGAGAACGATGCATTTCCAGGAACAGTAATTACAGCATCACAGGAGGAGGCAGAGCACCAGGGACTCAGCCCATTCTGCACCTGGGATGCAACCCTGATGTGTGGTGCTCACCTTAACAAGTCTACGACCAGACTGCACTGCCAAGTAATTATTTAAAACGGTAGCTGCCTGACTAATGTTCAGCTGGTGGTCTACCGGGGCCTCAGGATCTTTGTCTCCTGAGTTTTCACAGACTTTGTTCCTCCTCATCCATCTTTTGTTTGTGTTGTTTGCTTTTCTCCTTGAAACACTTGACTCTATATCCCTGTTTCTGCGGAACCACGGTCTTCACATTGCGATACCAAGTGGTTGATCGGAATGGAAACCAAGCTCAGAGGAAGAACCACAATGTCAAATGATGACCGCCATGATTTATGGCAACAGAGGCTGCCGACGCGTCTGCCTCCAATAAAGAAAGCTCAGAACTGGCATTTATGGCACTTCAGGCTGTACAAGCTGAGGCGAGAGCCAGACCCCAGGTGCAAAGAAAGCCACAACTTACAGCGGAGGAAATGTCTTAAAGACGAAAGACAACTCTGAGAGACAGAATAACATTGTGACGAAGAGCTCAGACTCTGGAGTAGAGAGGCTGAGGTTCCAGGCCCGACGTGCCTGGATGCCATGGTGTGACCTTGGACAGTTCACCTCTCTGAGCTCCTTTTCCTCACCTGTAACATGGAACGATAACACATAATAGGAAAGTGGAACCTATTCATGGAATGCAGTCACCTGCAGACAACCCTTGGCCCCACGCCTGGCCCCTGGCACAGGGTGGGGGCCCAGTAACATCCCCAATCACCACTACTGCCTGCCAACAGTGGTGATAACAAGGCCTTCGACTTGCATCTGGACGGCACAGAACGGGGTGAGCACAGCGCCTGGCACAGGACAAACTCAATGAACAGGTTCAACGTCATCATTATCCTTGGTGGTGGTGAAGGACATATCCTAAAAGCATTTCCTCCTTCCATAGGCAACGAAAGACACTTCCTCTGGGTCCCGCACCCCTACCTTCTGCGTGAGCCCCCAACTCAGGCAGGGGAGAAGCAAGACGTGGAAGCCCTTATGAGGAAGCTGGAAGAGAACTGAGCTGCACCGTCTGCGACGCCTTCCGGGCGGAGATGCCTCCCCCGCTGACCCACCAGTGCCAGGGCCTCAGGGGCCCAGAGGCAGTTCTCCCAGCTCCCTCTGTGTCCCTGTCCTCCCGGCAGCCCGCCTGGGGACGGGTTTGCGCGGGTATCTGTCAGTGAACGGCTCTGCCAGGGCCTGTTGGCCTCCTCTGGGCAGGAAAATAACACGTGTTGGGGAGGGGCGCGGCGGACACCCCCTACTCCACAGCGTACCCTGCTTCCAGTAAAGCGGCGACGGCCTGAATTTCTGGCAGAGAGACTGGTTTCTGAGAGCTCCCACCATAAAACTGGATCTGTGTCCCCACGGAAAATTCCACATTGCAGAAAGCAGGTCCTGATGAGCAGGAGAGCATGCGCAGAGCATCAGGAGACCCTGCTTTGCCACTCTGCAGCCCTGGGACTGCGGGTGAGTCTCCTCCCCTCCGTGGGCCTTGGTCTCCCCATCAGGAAAGTTCAGGGGGTCGGTGAGCCATGTGGCCCTAAACCATGCATCAGGGAATCTTGTTACTAAAGCAGATTCCCAATCCGACCCCAGAAATCGGATTCAGCTGGACACAGGGGGCCCAGGGACCCAAAGTGCCTCTTCCCTGCTGTCACTCGACCAGTGGTTTCGGGTGTCCAGGTGTCCCAGGGTCTCGTTCTGAGCATAACTGTCTCCCGGGCCCCAGGGAGGCAAAGGGATGGGGGGGGGCGGGATAGGAGCAGCAGGAGGCAGAGGGCCCCAGACGCTCTGGTCTGGTGGCTGCTGTGTGCAGCCCACCCACAGCAGCCCACCACCCTAACCGCCCGGCTGGCCGCTGCCCACCCACCTTCCCTGGCCCCAGCAGGGCAGCTGCCAAATGCAGAGGCTGCTGGGAGATGCACCTTAGGGAAACTGGTCTCCTTGCTTTTCCTGCTGAGAAGCCCTTACCTTGTTTCCAGAAATCCGAGAGGAATGACAGTTCCAGCTGAGAGCCGGAGGAGCTGGGCTTTGCACCCAGCAGAGGCTCCCAGAGACTGAGCTCCGGTGCCCGTCTCTGCCCACCTGCGGGGCCTCGGGGCCGCCCCTTCCACCCCGGTCTGGGTCTGAGTCCCATAGATCCCTGCGGTCAATCAAGTGCAGCTGGAATCTGGGCCTGGAGGTTGGGAGAAGCTGGGAGAACCAGGGGTTTGCAGCAAAGCTTCTACCCAGTGCTCTGTGCCTCCCCCAGCGTGCCGGGGAAAGCATGCTCACACACTCACACACATGCACACTCCTGCGCACACTCACTCACATATACCTAAACACACATAGCACACATGCTCTGCTCACATGCACACTCATACACATTCACACTCACACTTGCTCATTCTTGTGCTCACGCATGCAAGGGTGGGTTCCCACCACCACCCACTCCCAGGTGGTCTGTTCATTCCCAAGCTGCTGACGCCACGTCAGGCGGGGGAGGCTGAAAGACAGACTCACACTGGATGGTGTGAGCCGAGGGGCTGGGCCACCCATCTGGTCCTCACACCCGTGGGACGCAGGACACTTGGAGGAGCTGGGAGGATGGCCCTGCGGGCTGCCGGGAGGGTGGGAAAAGTGCCCCCTCTCACTTGCCCAGACAGGGGTCACTGTCAGGATCAGACCTGGACCGATCCTGATACCCCAGTTCTCTTAATTAAAAAAAAAAAGATTACACCGCGATTTGTGGAGGGCTTCCAGTGTGCCGGGTGCCTTTCAGGGACCCTGCCGCGCCCTCCATCTCTCTGAGACCAGCACTGTTCTATCCCTGCTTCATCTGAGAGGCAGAGGAGACCCAGGACCCAGTAGCTCAGTCCCTACTACCCATCTGGGAGGGGCAGTGCCAGGATTTGGACCCACTGCTGCTTGGCCCCCAGGTTCTGCTGGGCTCAGGTGTTCCTGACCACGCCCACCTGCCCTTACCTTGCCCCTCTCTCTGGGACCTCCCTAGGCTTCACCCTCTGCCTCCTCCATGCAGATGCCCCAGCCTGTCTCTGCATGGAGAAAGGGAGGGAGGGACCTTCCTCCCCACCCCACCCCACTGATGGGCCGCACTCCTCCCCCACCATCATGGCCCAGCCAGACTCCAGGCTCAGAGAAGAAGGCCCTCTGGAGATCACCAGGAGCTCTGCCATGAAAAACTCGGGTGGGTGGGTGATCAAGGGCACGCTCAGCTGGCGAGATGCCTCATTTCCTTTTCAAGGAGACAGCACATCTTCCGTCTCATGCTGCCGCAAACCATATAAAATGATAGGCTCCTTCTAACGGGCAGTCAGACCGCATATACCAAAGCCTGTGAGATGTGTGTGCACGGGCATATCCTGTAGCCCGTTAATTTCACTTCTAGGAAATGTATCCTAAGGAAATGTTTGGACAGGTGAGCACAGGTGAAGGCATAAGGATGTTCGTTGCAGTGCTGTTTAAAATAGCAAGGAACTGGCCTGGCTGGTGTAGCTCAGTGGATTGAGCGCGGGCTGGGAACCAGACGGTCCCAGTTCGATTCCCAGTCAGGGCATATGCCTGGGTTGCCGGCCGGGTTCCCTGTGAGGGCCATGTGAGAGGCAACCATACATTGCTGTTTCTCTCCCTCTCTGTCTCCCTTGCTTCTCCTCTCTCTAAAAAAATAAATAAATAAAATCTTTAAAAAAAAAAATGTAGCCTTAAAATAATTGGTTTAAAAAAAAAAATAAAATAAAATAAAATAAAATAAAATAGCAAGGAACTGAAAACAGCCCGAGTGGCCAAAAATGGAGAGCGGTCTAAATAAGTCCTAATGTATCCATACACGGAAATATATGCCAGCACAAAAAATTCTAACCCTATCATCGACATGCATATTCACAACCCATTTCTGAGTTTAAAACAGGCTGTAATAAGCTGTCTACATTTTAATGCCATTTCTTTTTTATTTTATTTTGATGTTTTATTTTAGAGAGGGGACAGGAGGGAGGAAGAGAGGGAGAGAAATGTTGATTGGCTGCCTTCTGTACACGCCCTGACTGGGGACCAAACCTGCAACATAGGCATGTGCCCTGACTGGGAATCGAACCAGTGACCTTTCAGTTTGAGGGACGATTCCCAACCAACTGAGCCACACCCGCGGGGATTAGTTATATTATAATGCACAGATTTATGAACAGACTTGTTTGTCTCTGCAGCATTATGATAGAAACAAAGTTTTATTTTTTTAAAGATTTTATTTATTTATTTTCAGAGAGAAGGAAAGGGATGGAGGCAGAGAAGAAGAGAACCAAACATCAATGTAGGAGAGAAACACCAACTGGCTGCCTCCTGCACGCCCCCTGCGGGGGACCTGGCCGGCAACCCAGGCATGTGCCCTGACAGGGAATTGAACCGGTGACCCTTCGGTTCATAAGCCAGTGAGTGCTCAAGCCACTGAGCCACAGCAGCCAGGGCAGAAACAAAGTTTTAAACAACCATCCCACTGGCCCCTGGAGCACCTGACACCCGTCTTACTGCAACGCCACCCAGAAAACAGAATAAAAAGCTAACTGGGAAGCTTAGTCTTGATCATGTTTGCACCTGGATCAGGCTTTGCCTGAAGCTACCCCTGGACTGTGTAGTTACAAGAGCCTAAAATTCCTGTTGTGCTGAGGCCAGTTTAGGCTGGGTTTTCTCTTGTAATGGAGAGAATTGTAAATGATACGCGGCAGAGCTGTCCAGACACACACCCAAGGTGGTTGCCATCCCCCACACGGCTCACATCAAAAGCCAAAGAAGGTCCCCTCTTACCAAGAAGGGCGGGCCCCAGGCCCCGCTGGCTGTTCTGACCCCCCAAGGCCTCAGCTCCCACACCCACTGACACACACACGCCACAGACAGCACTGGGTGGATTTTTATTTTAACGTTGAAGGCACAGCCCCCCAGATGACCAAGGCGGTGACTGTGGCTGCCCAGCCCAGCTCCAACCCCCTAAGGGGCTGCTGTGCCAAAGGGGAGGGGTGGGTAATAAGGGGGCCTCCCCTTTTAGGGAGTCGCCTACCTCTTTCCTTAGCCCCAACAGGGAAGAAGCAGGTGGCATAAAGTGAGGCAATAATGCTTCAGAGGGTCCCTTAGGGCCTCTCCCTGAACCACCCCCCCCCAACACAGGTCTTTGGTGGATGTAATTGCACAGACAATCCATAAAGTGACGCTTGACGGATGCCCCCCCCCCCAAGAGCAGAGCCTCAGGGGAGGACAAGGGAGAGGTCCCAGTTTCTCCCTGTGGCAACTCAGTGCTTAGAAACGGGGAGGAGCCCTTCCCTGCTGGCGGGGCGGTCCTCCCTGGAGAAGCACCTTCCGCCAGTAGGGGCAGTCCTAGCAAGGGGCCCCCCACAGCCCACTCCGCGGCAGGCCTCCCTCCCTGCATCTCTAACTGTATCTAGTAAGACATAAAAAATTCTCTGCTTATAAAAATACTTCTGCTCTGTCTGGGAGTGGGGGGTGGGGAGGGAAGGGCAATCCCTGGGGATGGGGCAGAGCGATGATGCTGGAAGCCAGGTCACAGCCCCTATGGGGGAAGGGGATCACAGTGGGGGGGGGGGGGGCGCTAGGGGGAGGGCAGGGGGCCGTTGGCTCGGCGGGGGGCTCCCTTGGAGCCTGGGGCCTTGCCGGAGGCAGCGGGCACGGGGGAGACAAGGCGGGAGGTGGCGGCGCTGCGCAGCTTCTGTTTCCGCCGTTTGGCCAGCGGCGCATTCTCCACGCTCTTCAAGAAGAAGCCTTCGCGTTTGCCCCGGTTGAACGCCTGGCAGAAAATACGGCGTGAGTACCCCCAACACCGGCCTGGCTTCGACTTCTAGGTCCTAGCTTTGGCTCCCATCCTGGACCCTCCCTCCCATATCACTAGGTCAAGGCCAACAGGTCCTTGGTCTCCAGCCCCCAACGTCCTGAAAGGTCAAGCCCCTCAACCTGCCAGAGATCGGGCCTCGGCTCACCTCACCTCCAGCAGCTTTGAAGACTTCGCTTCCAGGAGACCCCGCCCCTCCAGGCTCCGTCCACACCCCATGCCCCCCCGCAGGCCCCGCCCCTCACCATGAACGTGGCGTTGAGCCCAGAGCGCACAGCCGGCCCGGAGGACTCCAGCACGTCCGGCGTCCGGAGAGGGGGCGAGGAGCGCGCACTGCCGTCCTGCAGCCACGAGCTGTCCCGCAGCCCCTCGAGCTTCAGCCTCTTGGCCGGGTCCACAGTCAGGAGCCCTGGAGGTGGGGTGGGGGGGTATTGGGGCGGGCCGTGTGTGGAGGCTGCCCGCAGAGAGACCCTAACAGCCCTGCACTCCTCCCGGACCAGGATTCTCACCAGGACACTGGACCCAGTGACGATCCCTATCCCAACAGGACCCCGTGGCCTCCCGCTCCCCAAACAGGATCTGTGACTCCAGCTCCCCACCTCGGACAAGCTCCTTGGCTTCCTCAGACACGTTCTGCCAGGCTTCCCCATCGAGGGAGAAGCGCCCCTCGCGGATCTTGCACATGATCTCGGCCGCCTGGCTCTGCCCGCCTTGGCCGGAGGCTCCCTGGAAGGGAACCTGTCCCGACAGCATCATGTACTGGGGGATGGGGGGAAAAGTGAGACCGGCCCAAGCTGCGGGCCCAGGGAGGCCAGGAGGCTGACTTCTCAGCCCACCCCAGGACGGTTCGCCCTCTGCACAGTAACTCCTGAGGCCCACTGGCCATGACCCTGACCTCCAACCCAGAATACTCGGATGCCCTGACCCCAGGATCAGAGCGACCCGCTTCTGTATTACAACCCCTGAGGCCAGCCTCATACCAAACCCTGCTATCCCCACCAACATGACCCCTGCCTCCGGTGCCCCTGTTGCCCCTCATCAGGAAGACCTCTGACCTCAGGCTCGGGCGACCCTGAACCCTCCTTGGGCACCCGTCCCATACCAGAATGACGCCCAGGCTCCAGAGATCGCAGGACTCGTCGTAGCCCTGCTGCGCCAGCAGCTCGGGGGCGGCGTACTGCAGCGTGAAGCAGGGCGTCTGCATGGGCTCCGCGGGGCTTTGCGGGCGTAGCCGCGCGAACCCGAAATCGATAATCTTCACCGGGGCTCCCGGCGCGTCATCGGCATACAGGATGTTCTGTGAGGGCAGGCGGCCGTCAGAGACTGGCCCTCCGCGCACAGCACTCCCCTGCCACCCGGGCCCCGCGCCCACCTCGGGCTTGAGGTCGCGGTGCACCACGCCCGCCTCCTCGTGCATGAAGCTCACGGCCGACACAAGGCTCCGCAGGATCTGGCTCGCTTCGGACTCACTGAAGTGCCGCTTCTTGCGGATATGCTCCAGCAGCTCCCCACCCTGCAGCAGCTCCAGCACCAGGTACGTGTGCAGCTGTGGGAAGCGGGGGGCGGGTCACCATCACAAGCCAGGCCCCGCCCCGCAGGTACCCACAAGCCCCGCCCCTAGCGTCCGGCCTCAGAGGGGTGCGAGCCCGACCTCAAGCCAACCCACAGGAACACCCCGACTGCCTTCCAGGTCCCCGTCCCTTTGGTCACCTCAAATCCTACAACCCTCCACGCCCTCCTCAAATTCCGTTTCCTTGGCCGTCCTCAGATCCGCCTTCCCGTCCTCCAGCCTTACTCCCCTCAAACTCCACCACCCTGATCTCCCAGATCCCTCCAGGCCCCGCCCACGGCTCCCTCAGACCCCGCCCCCTGCCGCCTAACGGCCCCTCCCACCCCGCTGCGGCTGCTTCTGCATCGCTGCGGTCCACCAGTGCCCAGAAAGGCATCACCTACCTGGTCCTGATGAACCTCATGCAGCTTCACGACGTTGGGATGCGACTGGCACAGCCGCAGGGCGGCCACTTCGCGCTGAGTGTTCGCCTCCAGCCTGGGAGCAGGGCAAAAAGGGTCAAAATGGAAGACTCCCGGCCCCGCCCTCCCGGCCTCTGCTTCGCGGGGCCCCTGCACCCCAAGCTGGCCCACCTGCGGCTAAGGATCTTGACTGCGAACTCCTGCCCGCCCTGGCGCTGGCGGCAACGGCGACACACGGAGAAGCTGCCCTGGCCCAGCGCAGGCTCCCGCAGGTCCAACTCATACTGCTGGAAGAAGGGCGAGTCCTGGGGGTAAAGAGGGCGTGTCAGGGGTCCTACCTGGGAGTCTTGGGGCCACACCTCACCCCATCTCCCAGAGGTTCCAGATTTCACCAGATTTCACCAAGGTCACACCGAGGGCACCTGGTGCAGCCCCTTCAGGAATCCCTGGCCCTGCTCTCCCAAGTCCTGGCCCAACCCACCTGCATCATGGCGCTCCTGGCCACCGATGCCCTGCCTGGCCGGTCTCCAGCACCAGGTGCTTCCAGCACATCGGTCATCACAGCGTTATTGTGGTCAAAGAGGATGGATGGTGCAATGAAGGAGTATCCCTGGTTGGGGAGGGAGCTGGGTCAGGGGTGGGCGGGCATGGGGGCTGCAGCTGCAGGTGGGTCCCTGGAAGGGCCAGACCTGGCGGGGAGGAGGGCAGGCAGAGGGCAGACCCAGGACCAGGGATCAGTGGGACATGGTGCTTTTGCATCCTGGTACACACAGGACATGTGGACATCTTAGTCTAGCTTGTTCCGTGATTACTTGGGGTCATGTCTGTCCCTCACCAGCCTGTGACTCTACCTTTCTTGTCACAGTAACAGCCCCCAAGTGCCAAGAGCATTGCCTGGCACAACACGGTGGCCCAAAAAGTGGCAGGCAAATGCATGGAAGGACTGTGACCTGCCATCACACCTGCCTACCTCATGAAAATGCAAACGTGCCTACTGAGAACCAGTAGGAAAATAATTTATTCCTTCCTTGCAAACCAAACTTTGACCGCCTCTGCAAGGGGGCTACTGAAGAAACGTAACAGAAACCAGAGCTAGTACTCTGCCTTTCCGAAGGATCCATGTCCTTCCTGTCGCTTCGAGGGATTCACAAGGGTTATTTAAACAGTGTGTTTTCTCCTAAAAACGCAGCTTCACTGTGCGCTTGCATGCAAGCTCCACACAGGTGGGATTTTTGCCTGTTAGGTTCACTGATACATCCTCAGCGCCCAGATCTGCCTGGCACATTGTAGGCACTCAACACATATTTCTGAGTCGTGAAATGAATGAATGAATGAATGAGAGTCACCATCCATTCACAAGAAAGAACTTTCTCAGAACCGGGAGACGATGGACTGAGCGACATTCAGGCTCACACAGCTGTTACTTCTGAGAGCTTCACAGAGGCAGACTGGCCCGTCCATTCTTGACATTGGCCTATTTTTATTTAATAATTATAGACCGTGTCCTACAGGCCTGGCCCCGACACTGAGCCTAGGGAACCAAATTAAACACACGGTCCCTGCCCTCCGGGAGCTTCGGACCAGAGGAGGCGGTCTCAGCGGAGCTGTCGGGACACAAGCTGACCAGCAGCTCGGAAGAAGGTGCTGCCCGCAGAGGGCTGGTGTGCTGGGAAAGTGCAGCCCAGGGCCCCAGGGGTGGGGACGACTTCACAAAGGGGCAGCCCCGGACAACAAGGCTAGAATAAGTAGTGGGAGCTTGCCAGGTGAGCAACGGTGGGGGGGACACGCCAGGTGGAGGGAACTGGTGTGCAAAGGTACAGAAGTATGTTGGGCGAGCTCCGAGCACTCCATTGCTGCTACAGCACCAAGTGGGACAAGAGTGAGCACAGAGGCTGGGGCTCAGAGCAAGGGCCACACCCCAGAGGGCCTGAGATGCTGAGCAAAGGTTAGCCTGGTCTAACAGGCCTACGCTGCTAACATTGGAGGGAGGTCCCTGTGCCCCCAGGAATGGGATATGGTGTACCACCAGGCACACAAAGCCACAGTATAAACACAGCATCTCTTCCCAGGTACCTACTTAAGCAAGTGAATGATTTAAAACGATATATTTACATAACAATAAGGAGATATGATGGAGTAGAAGGGACATTAATGTAGGATTTAAGGATAAACCGTGAAGGTCAAAGCTGAGCCCTGCCATGGTGGTCTCCGTGACTGACAGTTGTGGGAGGTCTGGGAAAGGTGCTGAGTCCTGGTCAGGATACAAGGCCTACGCAGTGCCCAGGGGTCCGCCAGGCCCGAGGCCGGCCCCCCCACATCAGGGGTTCCATGAACTCTCACTCACCTGGAAGATGCGAGAGTCTCCAGACGGGGGGCTGCCCGCAGGTGAGTAGACGGGTTCCAGCCGAGTAAACTCTTCTGCAAAGTTGCTCACATCCAGCTCTGAGCGGATCTGGGGTCGGAATGGAGCTGGAATCTTCCTCGCAGCCAGAGCAGCCCAATCGAGACCCTGGAGAAAAGAAATGAGAGGCTGAGGGTCAAAGGGCAAGAAGTGGAAACCCCTCTCCACTCAGCCACCCTCACTGGGCAGCTCCTCAGTGAGATAAGCGTATATCTGGCATTTGGGGGGAAGGTGCTCATCTTGTCTCCCCAGCTTCCATAGCTCTCCCTCTGAGAGCCCAAACCCTACTTCCCTTGGAGAATCACCCTCCACCACACTGAGTCATTCTGGGACTTTTACTAGAATTGGCTTGCAAAACAAACAAATATGTTCCTCCTATTATACTTAAATCTTACAGGATGTGTGCCTGGAATTGCTGGGGACAACCTCGAGGTCTAGTGATGACGTTCCCGTGCAGAAAAGCAGAACCAAGCGACAAAGAAAGATGCCTAATGACAGAGGTACAGCACCTGGATGCAGCCTTGCCTGAAGTCAGCACGTTTTTCCTTCAACTTTTCTCTTATGGAAGCTAAAACATGCCCTTTTATGTTTAAGCTAGTGTGGCAGAGGCTGTTCATTGCCTGCCCAACATTCATTTTCCCTGTCTTCCTAGTTCTACATCCCCAATTTTATTCCAGGAACCAATGTACAAACTAAGACAACATTTTACAAACTTCCTTATAGTTAAGGATGACCAATAACTTGCAAGCAAATATTGTGAGATAGGAATCAAGGTAAAGATCCTCAAGAGGAAAGTGAACAGCTGGCAAGTACCCTTTTGGCCCTTCCCCTCCTTCTTCCCCTGGATATTAGGCGGGATGGCAAGTGCTCCAGCAGTCATCCTGAACCCCGAGGCAACCCCAGAGATGGCAGCTCCATGCTCAAAATGGAGGAGCATTTTTAAAAAAGAAGAAGCAGCTGAAGATACCACAGCAGCCCTGGCCTGCCAACCTCTAGATTTCTTTTATGTGAGAAAATAAATAAATAAATAACCCTCTATCTTGTTTAGAATGCCGTTCATTCCAATACCTGTTGTTAGCACTCAAACTATTTCATGGATATCACCATTGTGAGTTGGATTTTTGGTCACTTGAAGCCAAGAAGCCTGACCTAGACTTGAAGGCCCCAGTTCTGCCGCCGGGGCCTCCGCATTGCTATCACCAGAGAGGCTGTCTTGAGAGAAGGGAGAACGTGGAGAAAACGCCCCTTCTGAGCACCAGGCCTCAAAAACCTCGGGGCCTCTTTGGTAGGACTACTGGTCAACCCACTGCCAGCACTCAGGGCCCAGCATGCACTCAGGGCGGGTGGAGGAATTCACGGAAGGAAACACACAGCTCAGCCACTTCCCCCACAAAGCGACAGCTTCACCACAGACTCAGATTCCTGTCTGAGAAAGCATCTCAAGGGCCCTTCTAGACAGGTGCTCGCAGGGGAGACTCAGGGAGATGACACTCGCCACAGGGTCAGAGCGTGCCCGGCCCACGGCAAACGCCCGTCAGTGGGTGCTTTTGTCACGAGGTCAGACAAGTGGCAAATCCAATGCCCACCTGTAACCAGAACATAGCGGTGGAGGGCATGGGCCTTCGAGTCACCCAGGTGGAGGGTGGAATCTGCGCTCCACCACTGCAGGGATGGGTGGTTTGGGGCCTCATCTGTAATGATGAGGATGGTTCTGAGGGTCACAGGAAATAATGCAGGCCAAGGGCCGGCACACAGCGGGTGTCTGCTGTGACAGGACCCTGCGAGGCGACCGCACTGGCCGCGCACAGCGCCTGGGCCAGAGGCTCACAAGGAGACCAAGTTCACTCCGCGCTGCACTCTACCCTGTGTACGCTCTGGGCAAGTCAACAAACCCCGCATGGCGGACTGACCGTCCACCTGAATTACAGGCACACGGACCGCACAGGGACAAAGAACGGCATGCCTGGGTGGCTGCTAAGAGCGTAAGCGTGGCTCTTAGTACTGACTCAGGCTGAGGGGAGACCTGGGTGTCCGGCTGTACACACTGACTGTACAATCTCGGCGGTCACCTCCTTCTCTGAGCCTGTCCAGCAAAAGCACTGATGAATCCATTCTCGAGTCCCTGGCAGTCCAGCCAGTCGATGAACCTCGAATCTCCCCCCAGGAACATGTCCCAGCTGGCAGGAGCAAGAGGGGCTCTGAGGACCCCTCCCCCAACACCCTCAGCTCCCCCGGTCGCTGCTCAGGACAAGGGCGTCTCCAGTGCAGGAGTCGGCCCGGAGCAGACTGAGCCACTGAATAGGAAAGGCCATTTAAGAGGCAAAAGCAAGGAAGGAGGGCCCCATGGCAGACTCCCCGGGGAGCAGACCCCAAGGTCCCAGAGAGAGGAAAGCCCATGTGAAGAGCCCCATTTCAAAGAGGCTTTGGAAGCCAAGGCACCAGGTGCCCATTTGAGTTTCACTAGCAATGGATGAGAAGATAGGCCTGCTTTCTTGATCTGGGGGGTTTTCTAAGTCAAGTGCAATCAGCCAGTCTCGGAGCACCCTTCCAGAGCATCCTCCAAGCCCAGAGCAGCAGCCCAGACCAGGCATGTGCAGAGGGATGTGGGGGGCAGCTCAGAGGCCTCACCTGGAAGAAGGGGTGGCTCTTGACTTCCTGCGCCCCCTGAGGCCCCGCACCCAGCCGTTTCTTGGGGTCCTTGCAAAGTAGCCGCTGCAGCAGGTCCTGCGCCACAGGCCCGATCCGAGGGGGGAAGGGAGGGGAGCACTTCAGGATCCGTCTGGGAGGATTTGGGGGGCGTCAGGGGCAGCGAGCCCCCCCACAGCCCTGCCCAGCCACCTCAGCTGCCCTCCGCACCCAGCCCCACTCACCGGGACACCTCTGCCTGCGTGTTCCTCTCGCCCTCCAGGGTGAAGGGCGAGGCCCCCGTCAGCAGCTCAAAGATCAGGATGCCCAGGCTCCACCAGTCCACGGCCTGCCAGGGCCAAGCCAAGGTGACGACCTACAGTCGCCCGGGCCCCGCCCCGCCACCACCCCCCACTCCCCTGCCCACCCACCTTGCCGTGGCCCGACTTGCTGCGGATGATTTCGGGGGCCATGTACTCGATCGTGCCACAGAAGGAGAAGGTCCGCTCTTTCTGCGGGGGGCAAGAGGAACAACTTTGGTCACCCAGCGGCATCCAAGGCTCGGAGTAGGGCTCGCTGTGGGAACTGCGAGAACGCAGGACCTGGGGCTATTTACCACTGCACTCCGAGAAACACACAGAGCCAGGCTTGGAGGAGGAGGGGACAGCAAGAAGATGACTTGCGGAGGGTGCGGAACGCCCAGGTTGTCTTCACTCACCTCCTCTGTCAGGAACTCCTTGCTAAGCCCGAAGTCCGTGAGGACGACGTGGCCCTCAGAGTCAAGCAGCACGTTCTCCAGCTTCAGGTCTCGGTAGATGATGCCCAGCTGGCAGGAGCAAGAGGGGCTCTGAGGACCCCTCCCCCAACACCCTCAGCTCCCCCGGTCGCTGCTCAGGACAAGGGCGTCTCCAGTGCAGGAGTTGGCCTGGAGCAGACTGAGCCACTGAATAGGAAAGGCCATTTAAGAGGCAAAAGCAAGGAAGGAGGGCTCCATGGCAGACTCCCCAGGGAGCAGACCCCAAGGTCCCAGAGAGAGGAAAGCCCATGTGAAGAGCCCCATTTCAAAAAGGCTTTGGAAGCCAAGGCACCAGGTGCCCATTTGAGGAAGTTCTGTGAACATGGCCCCAGGAGGCAACCCTGAGCTCCCCAAGAGGAAGGCCCCTTGAAGGAGGCGCCAGGGGAGGAGACCCCACTGGGCAGTGCTGAGGCCTCCCTTCCAGGAGGACTGGGGAAAGCAGCTGTGGTCCCCATTACCCCCAGGAAGCCCAGGGAGAGACCCTGAAGAAGGCCCAGACCCAGTGCCCATGGCGACAGGCACGTGGTCAGGTCCTCACTCACCTGGTGCAGGTGTTCGAGAGCCAGCACGATCTCGCCCGCATACACGCGCACCTCGGCCTCCTTGAAGTGCTGGCGCTGGTAGAGGTGGGTGAACATCTCGCCACCGTTCACATAGTCTGGGAGGTAGAGTGGAGGTTGGGAAGCATCCCCCATGGGTGGCCCCAGTGGCTTCCTGGCCCCCAAGCTTGGCAGGTGTCTGCCCTTACCCAGGATGAGGTGCAGCTTGGCGTCGGTCTGGAAAGCATAGTGCAGTGTGACCAGGAAGGGCGCCTGGCGCACCAGCTCCAGCACCGAGCGCTCAGTGCGTGTGTGCTCCCGCGTCTTGGCGCGCTGCACCAGCGCTGCCTTGCGTAGCACCTTCATGGCATACAGCTTTCCCGAGTCGTGCCCGCCCGCCTTCCGCACCAGGAACACTTTCCCGTAGGCTGTGGAAGCAAGGAGTGGGCAGAGAGTAGGCCGTGAGCAGGAGGGTGGTGCAGACTGGTGGGTGTGGGCGTGACGCCAACCCAGGAGGCTGTGCAAATTGGAGAAAGGAGCTGGGGTGAGAGGAAGGTGTGCAAAAAGTTGGCAGAGCCTTCGAAGGAATGGTGTGCACAGCACCAAGAGGGGGCTCAGCAAAACCAAGGAGGGGGTGTGCAAACCAGGCTGGGGGCATGCAACTCCATGAGGCCTGCAGTACAAGGTGGGGGCGGGGTACCTGCGAACCTGTGGAAGATCAGACCGACTGGAAGGGATGCAAATCCAAGGAAGGGAGGCAGAGGTGCATGCGGACAGGGGAGGGCTGTGCAAACCTGAGCTCGGAGTTTGCAAAGCGGGGGAGAGGGCTGTCATATCAGAGCAAGGAGAGGAGCTGTGCAAATCACCTGGGAGGGCTGCAAGCCCCCAGGGTATTGACAAATCCGGGAGGCCCTTGCGGGGAGAAGCAGCCCTGAGAGTGGGCATGCAGACCCTGGCAGGGCAGGGTGGGGCTGTCAAGGCAGGCTGTGTCAGGAAAGGGTGGGGGGCACTGCCTGTTGCCCGGCCCAGAACCAGGCGGGTGTGCCGGCAGGAGGCCCAGGGCACGGTGCATGGGACATCTGCCCGGTGGGTCGGGGTCCTCACCTCCCGTGCCCAGCACCTTGAGCAGCTCGAAGTTCTCCACGCTCACCTTCTCCTCATGCCCCGTCAGGTTGGCTGTGGGCACAGGGGGCAAATGAGCCCAGCCAGTGCATGACCCCTCCCTGCGGCCCAGGCTGCCATCACCCCTCCCTGCAGTCTCTGGCTGCCCTCGCCCCACCTTCAGTGATCTGCAGCTCCACCGCGCAGCCCTCGTCCTCTTCCTCGTCCCCCATGGCAGGCCGGTCGCTGGGGCCCGCGCTGCTCGGCTCCGGGCGGCGCCGGTTACATGGCGGCTCTGGCCGGGGCGGGCGCTTCCTGGTGCCGCCTCCGGGTCGAGTCGGGCGCCGGCACCGCCTCCCAGCTCCCCAGCTCCCCGCCCAGCGCGGCCTGAGTCAGGCGCTGGAACGTGACAGCGCGACAGCGCGGCTGCGAGTGGGCGGGCAGGGACTGGCGGTCGCACACGGGTGCACGGGGCTGACCGCACGACACTTCCGAAGGCTTTGGAACACCCTCTGGGAGCCATGTCTGGGGTCCGCGGATAACCTCCAGCCCCGACGGGGCAGTCACTCCCAAGCCAGGTGTCTGTCTGCCCCTGGGATGCCCGCTGAAGCCAGTGGCACTAAGACACAGAGCCTGTGTCCCCAGGGGGGCCCACACAGGTGTTCTAGAGCCTTCCCACCCAGGGTGCCATCCCTAAGGGCAGCCCAGCACCTAATTCTTAGCCACCAGTAAAAGTGAGGGGTTTCATAAAACTCAGAGCCTACCACCTTTTTATTTTTTAATCATTCCTTGAAGGCTGCAAAGAGGGATTGCTTTAAAGTCCCCTTGACAGATTAGCAGCCTGAGGCCACACCACTGTCCTTGTCCAGTGGCTGCCAGCACAGGACCAGTCCAGCCCCTGTCACTCAAGGTGGCCCACCGCCCTTGGTGCAGCCTAAGAGGGCTTTTGGGTCCCGGAAGCCACACAGCCCAGCTGGGGCCCTCTTCCCCGGGAAAGAACCTTTACAACAAGTTGGGGGGTGGGCAGGATGTCTAGGAGTTCAGTTGCTCTGCGGACCAAAGCCCTGTCTCTGGACGCCCCTATCCAGGGAGCACCTACAGGGGGCGCTGAGAGGGCGCTGGAGCCAAGCCCCGCGGGGTGGCAGGGCTAGGTGTCAGAATCTCTTTATGGCTGACCTGTAAAAGCACCTCAGGCCCCAGCCACCCTGCAGAGCCCGCCCCTCGCCACACGCCCCTCACTGAGCCAGGCTTGTGTGGCCCTGCCCCCCGGCGCCCCCAAGCCTGGCTCAGTGCCCACGCAGAGTCCACAGTCAGCCTCAGAAAGGAGCGTCAGAGCCACACAAGGGTGGCCTCCTCCATCATCAGGCCCACAGCCCTTGCTGGCCTGTCCTCCAGCCCTGACGACTGACAGGGGCCACCAGCAGGGTGGGGCTGCCGTCAAACCCCCATCCAGAGGCCTATAGGAGGGGGCTGCAGCTGGAGGCCAGGGCGTCACTCCACCCCATCAGCCTCTGAAACTGGAGCTCAGAAGGGCAGGCAGAGCGGTGGGTTTTCCCCCCGGGGGCTGCAGAAACCTGAGTCAGGATGCTGCAGGTCACCCCGGAGAGGCAGGTCTGGCCCCTTCCCAGCTCTGCCTGCCTCCGGGTTCAGGCCGCCTCACCCGGCCTGGGCAGCCCCGCCCCAGCCTGGGCAGCCCCGCCCCAGCCTGGGAAGCCCCGCCCTAGCCGGGACAGCCCCGGGTGCCTTGACTCACATCCTGCCACCAGCCTAATTGCCTCTTTCCTGGATGTCATCCTAGAGGCCCTATGTCCTTACCACTTCTTGTGTCCCACCATGACAGCCTCAGCACTGGGTGACAGTCGCCAGGCTGTGAGCTCCCGGGCAGGGGCCCAAGCCCAAAGGGATGGGGAAGAAATGATAAGGAGATAGGACAAAGTGAAAGGAGAGGGTGCCAGGGAGGTGAGGGCAGGGCCTCTGGCACCCCACCCCAGAGCCCAGACCCCCCTTTTAAGCAAAGGCTGAGCCCAAATTCAGGCCCCACCCACTTCTGGCTACCCAGACCCCCGTTCCTCCCTCCACCCCACTGGGACGCCCAGGCAAGCCCCGCTGGCCCCTCCCCTGAGGAAAGCCCTGTCCTGCCCTCTGCCAGTGGAGGCAGCCAGTGGCCCCAGACCCCACAGGCAGAAGACTCTGGCTGCAGGTGACCGCCGCACCTGGAGGCTCTGGATGCAGCCGGCACACACAATGCGCAGACTCAGGTGGTTGTAACCCAGCTTTATTCTCATGTTTCTCATGTCCCAGCTAAGGCTCAGAGATAGACCCAGGGCACAGTCCCCAGGGAATGGTCCTTGGCTCCTGGCCTGGACTGGGGAGGGGGCTCTCTTGTCCACCCTCGCCTGCCTCCGTCACCTGGGTCGTCCTCCAGAAACCGCCTCCTCAGCGAGGGCCACGTGGTAGAGCCGGAGACCTGGCAAGGAGCAGCTCGTAGGGGCCCACCGTCCCTGCTGCTCACAGGCTCATCCCAGCTCCATCTCAGGGTCCCATTGCCAGCCGCAGAGGACCCAGGGTCCCAGGCCTCCTTGTCCCAGGACTTGCCCCGGAGGCCCTGGCTCCCCAAATTCTTGGGCTGCCTGGGGCCCCTACTGGGACTCCAGCGACGAGAGGACTGCACCCCCAATCTCCCAGGCCACTCGGTGTCACTGGCTGAGGGAAGGGGCGAGAGGTTTTTTCTCCGGCTCCTGCACCTTGAAGCCTGGAGGGAAAGGCTCAGCTCAGGCCCACTCCCTTGGGGGGCTCCCAACATTGGACTTGACCCACAGGGCCCTACATCTCCTGCCCACCCTCCGCCCCTCTAACTCAGCTCTCCCCATCTCATCCCAGCTGCACCAGCCGCCTGGCCAGGCCTCCAAAATGACAGGCCTTTGCTCCCTCTGCCCCCTCCACCTGGAAGCTGTTCGCCAGACATGTCAACACAACAAACTCCCCCCTGCCGGTCTTTGCTCCAACTTCACCTCCCCAGCACACCCTAATTAAAGCTGCAACCCACCCACCCAGTGCTTCTGACCTCCCTCGCCCTGCTCTCCTTTGTTCCTGGAACATCACCACCTCCTGACATTCTAGGGCTCGGCAGCCCAATACAGACTGAGCACGGGAGCGAGAGCCGCGGCCGGCTGGAGCCGCGGAGTGCTGTAAAATACCACTGGACTTGAAACACTTAGTATGAGAAAATAATATAAAATATCTCGCGACTGACTTTTTTACACGGGCTGCATGTTGAAATGGTAATGATTCAGACTTACGGAGTTAAACAAAATATGTTATTACAATTAATTTTCCCTATCTCTTTTTACTCTTTCTGATGAGGCCACTAAAAATTTTTCCATTATACATGTAGCTCACATCTTCTTTCTGTTGGGCTGTTGCAGATAATTATTGTTTTTATGCACAGGGTTTACTGGTTTACTGTCTGCCATCTACACCAGAACAGCCCCCACGGTCACCCTGCCAGCACGTCACCCGGCCCTTAGTGAAGGCTCACTGTCCAACGAGTGACCAGATAAGGGAGCCCTGCCAGAGCCACGCGCAGGGCAAATACCCCACTCACCCTCTCCACAGGCATCTGTTTCATATTCCGCCAGGGTCTCGACGGAGCCATCCCATCCCACTCCAGGGCCTGAGGGGGCACAAGGCAGCTGCTGAGCCACAGGGGCCAGGACAGAGGTGGGCAGGCTTGTGGGGAGACACAGGGCATCCCCCTTCCCCAAGGAGTTGGTGGGTCCACAGGGAGTTGGGAGCTAATGAGCAGGGACCCTTGTCCCTCACCTTTGCCAGGGGAGCTGAGTGGCCCCAGTGGGTCCGGACGGCGCCGTCGGAATCGCTGCCGGGGAGTGTCCCCAGGGCTGAAGGACTCAGAGCTTCGCCCCACCGGGAATCGGGAGCTGAGCTTCCGCCGCTGTGCGCCTGCCAGAGTCTCGTCCCGCAGGCAGAGGGAGCTTTGGGCCCGGCGCATGGGTGCCGGTGAAGGGGACCCTGCAGGAGGCACAGGCGTGGGGGCATCAGAGCAGTGCAGACCCCATCAGGGTCCGGGCAGCGTGGGGGTGCGGCGGGGCAAAGCTGCACGGGGGCAGGGAGAGGAGGCTGCAGGGGAGGGACAGGGCCTGGGTGAATGAGGGAGGTGACAGGAGGTGGGACCCTGCGCTGGCGCTGACACTAACTCACTCTGTGACCTTGGGCAAGGCGCTGCCCCTCCCCGGGCCTCGGTTTCCTCGTCTGCTGACTGGAATAAATGACCTCTCACTAAAGTCCCCTGCCGCGCCGAGGTCCTAGGCACCGCTGTGGATGGGTAGGACTGGGTGGGTGGCGGCACAGGCTGGAGGGAGGTGCCGGATGACAGGGACGCAGCAGGGACACAGAGCAAAGCACCACTGGACCCATCTGGGGAGCGGGGGGTGGTCAGCAGGGAAGGTCATCGGGGCACATGTATAACACACACAGGAAGGAGGAGGCCAGAGGCCCTGGCAGAAGCCAGGGTGGGGATAAGGACATGGGGTAGGGACCGACCGGACCCCTGCCCCAGACCCACCTGTCCCATCTGCCTCCCTGCCCTCGGAGAGCTCCGGCTCTGGGGGGCCCCCCAGGCTCTCGGTGCTGCCAGCCCCATCGGCCCACAGGTGTGGCCCCCCATGGAGGCCCCCCTCCCTCCGGGGCCGCATCAGCCTCTTCACCTTGTCTGCCAGCCAGCTGCCCTTCCTGGGGGCAAGAGGGCACAAGAGGGAGTGAGGCCACAGAGGAAGAGGACAAGAGGGTCGTGTTGGGGTACGAAGGCCAGGCAAACCCTCACTGGGCCCGGACCTGAGCTGGGCCGGGGTCAGCGGGCGGGCAGGGTCTAGGTCGGGAGGACCCCGGCCTAGGGGGTGAAGGGGCCACTCACTTGGTCCGGGGCAGGGGCCCAGGCTCCAGCACGCGGTACTGGTCCATGATCTTCTCCACCAGCTTCTGCTTCTCACGGCGCAGGGTGTTGAGCTGGTCCCTGGGATCGGGGAGCAAAGTGAGCACGCAGCACGAGGCCCAGGCAGGAGCAAGGCTCGGGGTCAAGCAGGTACGGCCCTGCCAGTTGTTAGCACTCAGACACACTCCCATGCGGGGTGACAAACTGCCACCGCCCCAGACCCCCGGGGGACCTCCCGGGCACCTCCCCTGAGCAACCAAAGGGGTCTCCAGGACCGGCTCTGGCTCCCCGCAGCCCGCTGCCCCCAGCCCGCTGCCCCCAGCCCGCTGCCCCCAGCCCGCTGCCCACAGCCCGCTCACAGGTACTCGCGCTGCTCGCGGTGCAGGTGGTCCCGGCTCTCCAGGCTGCGCTCCAGGAGCTCCCGGTTCTCCCGGCTCAGGGCCTGCACCTCAGCCAGCAGCTGTCGGTTCTCCTCTTCCTGGGCGCTCCGCAGCTCCGTCAACAGCTGTTGGGGACAGGCGGCAGGTCAGGTGGGGGCTAACGGGGCTCAGGGTGGCTACTTTCCATGCCATCCCATCCCTGCCCTCCGGCGCCCTGCGACCCCGCTGCGGCCACCACCGCCCCTCACCACACCTCACACTGTGTGGTCAGCCGGCAGGCGCTCAGGTCCAGCTGCTGGTTGGACTCTCGCAGCCGCTGGCTCTGCATCTCCAGCTGTGCCCGCTCCAGCTCCAGCCGTGCCAGCCGGCTCCGCAGCTCCCCGCGTTCACCCTGCAGCTCACCCCGTTCCCGGGACACCTCTGCCAGCAGCTTCTGAGCCCTGTGGCAGCAAAATCAGCTGCTCTCAGAGGGGACTTGCCCCCCACACTCTTCCTGAGGCCCAGAGGTGTGCTAGAGAGAGGCAAAGCAGGACCCCACAGGGGCAGTGCCTGACTCACCACCAACCCACTTCACAGGGGGAAACACTGAGACCTGGCCCGAGAGGAGAGAGGCTGCGCCGGGGCTGGTACCTGTCGTGCTCGCTCTGCAGCCTCCGCAGCTCCTCCTCCAGGCCCCGCTGCCGATGCCCGTCCTGCATCAGGCGTTCGCGCTCTGCCAGCAGGGCCAACTCCTGCGCCTCCACATTGGCCCTCTGGGCCTGCAGCTGCTCGTGCCTGGGATGGACAGGGGCTGAGAGGGCTGCAGGGCCCTGGGGTCAGGGCGAGCAGGCAGCTGGACTGTCTGAACATGGGGGCCTGCCGCCTTCTAAGCATAGCCCCAGGCAAAGCCAAGGGCAGTGTGCCGCACCAGGTGCTCACACAGGTGCCCGGAAAGGGCACAGCGGTGGGGCTCCAGGTGGTGGTGCTTCCCTCAGGGAGAGAGGGGCTGGGTGTCTGGGGGGACGTACCTGCCCTGCAGCTCCCGGTGGGCAAGCTCCAGCGCCCGCATGTTGGCCTTGAGGTCTCGGTGCCGGGCCAGCAGTCCCTCCAGCTCGGCCTCCTGTCGCCGCTGCAGCTGGGCCAGGGACTCGTGGTCCCGCAGCAGGGACTGCTGCTGCCTGCGGGTTTCCTCCTGGGACTGCCGCGCCAGCCGCACCTCCTCCTCCAGCACCCCCAGCTTCCTGTGCAGCTCCTGGCCCTGCGTCTCCAGTACAGACTTCTCGGCCTAGGGCAGAGGAGGGAGCATGGACCGCAGGGGTGGAACCCCAGGCCAGAAAGGGAGTAAGAGAGCAGGGCAGGGGAGTAGGGCAGAGGACAAGGAGAAAAATCTGCAGAGGCGGCACTGGGCTGGGGTGGGAGCAGCAGGGGGCCAGAGGCAGAAGCTAACAGGTGAGGAGAGGGGAGAGGTGTCATGGCTGGTGCCAGGCCATGGAGGGGAGCGCAAGAGGCACAAGGCAGAGATGGGACAGATGGGGCTGGGGTGGGCCGGGAGAGCGGCTGGAACTAATGGCTGGCTGTGAAGAAGAGAGCTGGAGACTGAACTACGCAGGCACAGACATGGGGGCTGGAGGCAGGGAGAAGGGTAAGTGGAAGTGGGCAGGGGTAGGAAGGAGGGATGCAGAACCAGGTGGCTGGGGTAGGGAGCACAGACACGTGACTGGGAACAGGGAGAGACAGCTGGCTGGCAGCTGAGGCAGGGAAAGGGGTCAGAAAATGAGACAAACGGGGCAGGGGGCAGTGGGCAGGGATGGGATGGGGAATGAGCACCCAGCCTCCACCCACCTGCAGGCGACTGCTGTACTCCTGTGCCCGCTGGCTCTGCAGCAGAAGCTCCTGGGCCCGCCCCTGCAGGCTTCCCAGCTGCCCCTCCAGCAGCTGCAGCTGCCCCTGCAGAGCTGCCTTCTCAGCCACCAGAGTCGCATTCTGCTCAGTGGGGAGGGGAGTTAGCAGTGGCCATACCACTGCCCCCCCAGCCCCCCTGCCCACCATGGTCCGCCACTCACACTGCGCTCAACCTCGATGAGCCGCCCGCTCTGGGCCTCCACGATCCTCGGCTCCGTGTGTTCCTCAGGCCCCTGCCCCACCGGTCCCTGGCGCAGCTGCAAGGAGAGGCCCTGGGAGGTCATGTAGGGGACTAGCAGTGCTTGGGGAGGGCACAAGGACCTTGCGGAGGAGTGGCCCCTTGCGCCACAACCCTGTACTCGGGGTTCCGCAGCTCCCTCGCTCTCGCCCTGTCCTGCCTACCTTCCCCACAGTTCTGCAACACAGGCTGCTTCTCCTGCATGTGCTACCCTTCCTCTTGGCCCAGGTTTCAACATCCCTTTCTCCAGAAAGCCTCCCCTGACCCACCCCACACACGCCAGCAAGGCAGTCTGCTGGGTGCCCCCCGGCACCTGACGCTATGCGAGGGGCTCCTGTTCCCCTGCCTCTGTCCCAGGTGGGCTGTGCGCTCCCTGAGCACGGCAGCCTGGTGTTGGCTCTACCACACCACCGTGCGAGCGCTGAGCCCACGCGCCACAGGTGTCAGAAATGACAACTGATTTATGACCATGACAGTCATTGAGCTCACGAGAACGTGGGGGGTGGGGGTGAGCAAGAAACATACAGTAGCCACCTCAGAGCAAAGCCACCAGGTTCTGTTTGTTTGAGGAATGCAGAAACGAGGCCCCCAGAAGACCACCCAGCCTTGCAGAGTCAGCTTGACTCAGCGCAGTGCTCCTTCCAGCGGCCCCAGAATGGGGCACAAGGGGAGCAGTGCCTGGCCAAGAATCGAGTGCCAAGGCCAGGGGGGGCCCTGGAGGACGGGAACCCATGCAGCCACGCTCTTCTGCGTGCAGGACAGAGGGACGGGAGGGACAAGGCCTGCAGCGCCCAGGGCCGAAGCCTCACCTGGAACAGCTCTTCTTCCAGCTGCAGGGCCCTCTTCTTGAGCTCCATCAGCGCCTCTTCCTTGCTGGTGGCCACCACCTGCAGCTCCGTTTTCAGTCGCTGCTCCAGGCCCTCATACCTGGTGGGGAAAGCCTGGGCATCTACCTCGCCTCAAGCCTCCACCTGGCCCTCTCTGCCCCCTGGACAATGTCCCCACCTCTGGTGCTGCAACTCTTGTTCCCGCAGAAACTCCTGGCGCTCCAGCGTTGCCTGCTCCAGCTCATTCTGCAGACGCTCCAAGCGGGCCCCCAACTCCTGGCCCCGCACCACAGCCTTCTCTAGATCCTGAGGGCAGATAGCGCAGGCTCAGGGCCAGAAGGACAGACCGCTGCCTTCACCCAAGGATGGGACAGATGCAGAGGCCTGAGAGTCAGGAGACCCGGCCTTCTGTCCTTGCTGTGTCCCCCTAGACAGACATCTTTAACCCTCTGGGCCTCTGCTCCCCGATCTGTAAAACGGGAGCAAAGCCTGGTCGCCCTGCCGAGCGGGCGTGGAAGAGCTGAGCGTAGTGAGCCTGGCTGGGTGGGAGGGAGGCTCCTGGGCCAGGGGGGTCAGAGGCACTCGCTGGGCATCTTCACCTCTCTGAGCCTATGGTTTCTGACGTGCCCAGGGACAGCTGGGCGTGCCCTGCGTGCTGTGGCCACACTAGCCATGTGAAGGGAAGGGGCTCAGCGGAGGCAGGCCCTCAGCCACCGAGGATAGCCAGAGAAGACAGGAACTTGGTGAACACCAGGCCTAACCACAGTGCGGGCTGGGAGGGGGAGGACAGAGTTGCTAGGGCCAGTGAGCCTCTGACAGTTGGGCCACACCATTGCAGAACGGGGCAGGAGGCCCACTCTGAGCTGTGGGCCCCAAAGGGAGGTAGACCAAACCACTCTGAGGTGTGGGGGCCCTGGCAGGATAAAGCCACAGGCAAGGGCCCGCTCTGGCCAAGCAGCCTGCCGAACCTGGCCTCTGGGAGCCAAGTCTACAGCTTGTGCTCTGACCTTCCTGGCTTAGCAACACCCATCCCACTCCCTCCAACCTCAGGCCTCCCCCCAGGATCAGTGCATTTCCAGGTACCCTTGCCCACTGCCTCTCACTGAAAAACTACAAGTCCCATGATGCTCTGCTGCTGGCAGCCAGGGGCTGAGGGTAAGAATTGCAGTTCAATGAGGGAGACCTGAACCTCAGCCCAGACTCTGGCCCAGCCCTCCTCCAGGCCCAGGCCACAGCCCTCAGTACCCCCTCCACTGCACCTCCTGCCTGCCACCCAGCCCAGGAGGCCCCTGTGGACAACCCCCTGGGCCCCTGGTTCCCCGACCTCGCCCTGGCTGGTCACCTCCTGTTGTGCCACCTCCAGTTTCCACCAGGAAGTGCCCTGACCAGGAAATACCACAAAATTCCCCACCTAGTCCTCAGCCTCCTCCGCCCTCTCAGTCCTCAGAGCTGGCTCTTCCAGCCCGCTGACCCCACCCCCACCTTCACTGCCTACCTGCTGACGCTCCCTCTCCACCGCTGCCCCAAGCTCTCTACAGTCATTACCTTACAGCAATCTGTGAGGCAGGCCACTTTCGTCCCAGTTTCACCAGTGAGTGAACTGAGACTCAGAGAGGTTAAGTAACTTGTCCCAAGCCACGCAGCTGAAAAGTAGTGGATTCGGGCCATAACCCAGGTCTGCCTGGCAGCGTCTCAGTAACATCTGACAGAGTGGACCCCAGGGACAGCCTCTCAGCTTTACCTGCTTACCCACACCCCAACTTCTTACACTCCCCAGGCCTGTCCTGCATACTGCCCACCCCCGGTCAACCCAAGCGTGCGCTCCTCGCTCCTCTCCGCTGGAAGGAGTCCCAGAGCCAATTCTCCTTTCTGAACCTCAGTGTCCTCATCGGCACAACAGGGATGAAATGGGAAACTGCCAGGTGGAAGATTCGGTTCCTGTCTGAGGCACAGCCTCCCTGCCGCACTGGTCCCCGCGGACCCGAACCCCCTTCCCATTGCCTCACTGTCTCCTCCGATTTCCCTGAGGGGGCTTTCAGCACAGGCCCTGTCTGCTCTGCTCAGTGGCTCCCACTGCCCCCGTGAGAAAAGCCACAACTCTCTCTGCTTTGGAGGAAGATGAGGCCCTGTCCAATAGGAAGTCTGCTAAGTGAATCCTCACCTCCCTCCACTCCCTGCCTCACACTCCACCCCTACAAACTCAGCCTGCACCTCCTCCTTGCTCACTGCCACTCTCTCCCCTCCTCCAGGAAGCCTTCCTTGACATGTCCCAGCTCCCTGCCCAGGCACGTCTCCAGCTCAGATGGGGAGCACTGCCCCAAGTATGGGCATGCTGGCTGCCTGGTACAGGGCCCGGCACCAAGGAGACACCTGCACGCATGCTGGAGCAAGTGAACAAAGCGGGTTCCAGGCTTTCTCTCTCTTCTGTCTTCTGTACCATTCCAGCAGCCCCACCTGCCACCTGGACCACAGGCACTGCTTCCTAATGGCCCCAGGCCCCCGCACACCAAGGTGACCACCTCAAACCCACACTCACATAGATCAGCCACGCCCCTGGGCAGCTCTCCCTGCCTGGGGACAAAGCACAAACACCTGAAAAGCTGGCCCAGCACACCCCTCTGGCCCCCATCTGCCCACTCCTCCTGGGCCCTGAAAATCTTTCGTGCCTCCCAGCCTTTGCACTGGTTGTTCCCTTGGGATGAAATGTCCTTCCCTATCTAGTGAAATCTTGACCGTTCCTCAGAACCCGCCCCCCCAAAGCCCCCTTGCCCCAACCCTGGCATCAGCTCCCTCTCCCGCAGGCTCCCACAGTGCTTTGCTCTTCCTAACCATCTGACCAGCGTAAACTGGGCTCTTCACCGCTACCTCCTTTGGTCTTCCGGAAGACCCGCCAGGGCAGCTGTGAAGAGTACCTCCATTGTGCAGAAGGGGCACTGGGGTGCGGGTGAGTGGCTGCTGCGGTCAGAGGGGCACTCTGGCTCCCTGCCACACTCTCACCCCACCAGAGGCAGGGGACACGTGTCCCTTTCCTAGATCAGGAGTGCCTTGGGAAGGGAGGAATGGACTTTGCCTTTTTATGTCCAGTCCCAAATCGATGCTGGGCATCCATGGCTGCCGATGAAATTAATAACCCAAAATTCCAGCCACTGGCCTGGAACCCCATTTTCTGACCCCAAATGAACAAACGCGAGCACCCACATACCTCTTTGAGGGCCTGCCTCTCCCGGCGCTCCCTCTTGGCCTCCTCCAGGTGCTGGCGGCTCTGGCCCTCCAGCACTCGCAGCTGCTCCTCGGCGGCCTCAGCCCGGGCCCGCAGCCGGGGCGCCTCGCGCTCCCACTGCCTCCGCTCTCGGCCTGCTGCCGCCAGTGCCTCTGCCAGCGCCTCCCGCTCCCGCGATGCAGCCTCCAGCTCCCGTCCGGCCGCCTCCACTGCCTCCCGCAGCCGGACCTGCTCCTGGGACTGGGCCTCTGCCTCCCGGAGGGCCTCAGCCTCTGCCCTCTGAGCCTGAGCCAGCTCCTCGGAGAGGCGAGCTGCCTCCATGCCCCGGGTCTCCAGCCTCCGAGCCTGGACCTCCAACTCAGCTCGAAGGGCCTCAGCCTCTCTCCTCAGCCGAGCCACCTCCTCCCTGAGGGCCTCCTGCTCTGGGTCACCGCGGGTCAGGATCTCCTCTGGGATTGGCCTCTCCAAGGCCTGGGCATCAGGAGCCCTTTCCGGCTTCTGGGCTGGGTCCCCGGTCATCCCCTCCAGCCTCTGGTCTGGCTCTCTGACCTCTGTTTGCCCCTCAGTCAAGTCCAGCTGCTGGCCTGAGGACCCCAGATCCTCCTGCTGCACATGGAGGCGGGGCTCTGTGGGCCCAGGCTCACGCTCAGGGACCTCCTGCCTCAGCCCCTGGGCCTGGGGCACGGACTCCCCAGTCCCTCCTCCTAACAACAGCAGGGCCTGAGTCTTGCTCTCTGGACCCTGCGGTGGGGCCACGGAAGCAGAGGTCTGGAAAGGGGCTCTGTGGCCAGACCTCTCCAGGGACTCCTGTGTCTCCACAGCAGGACCTGACTCCTGGGCCTTCAAGTCTGAGGTCTGGGGGGCCATGGCAGCCGCCCGGAGGGGCCTCTCTGTCACCTGAGTGTCTGAATCAGATGTCTGGGGACACTCTGCTAACCCCTTGGGGGCTGAATCTGATGCCGGAGAAGCCAGGTCTGAAGTCTGGGGGTCTTCATCCTCCCCTTGGCCAACCAGACCCTGGGGGCCAAGGTCTAAGGCCAGGCAAGTCTGGTGAGCCACCGCCAGCTCTGGAACCATGGAGGCTTCCCTTTGGCTCTGCTCCTCCAGCAGGGGGGGCTGAGGGCACATGAGAGGGATGGTCAAGCACAGAGAGGCCACCAGGAAGGACCTACCAAGATGGTTAGGGAAGGGGACTCACCTGGCCACCTGGCTGCCCCTGTAACATCTGCAGCAGGGTGCGAAGCTCCTGATTCTCTCGCTCCAGGGTCCGCAGCCGGCCAGCCTCTGCCTCCCTCACTTCATCGTGTATCGAAGGGGCCGCTCCTGGCAGGGGTGCTGAGGTATGTGAGATGAGGTCAGGACCCCTCCCCACGCTTAGTCCTGCTATACCGCCTGGCTCCTCACCTACACCCCCAGACCCCCAGAGACCTGGGGGAAAGGATGAAGTCAGGAGCCATCCCTACCACAGCTGCAGAAAAACGCAGGCAGCACCCCCAGCCCAGCCCCTCCGCTGGGGCACCACTCACCCTCCCCAGGAGAGCCCGGGGGTGGCTCCAGGCTCCGCTGAAGCTCCAGCTCCAGCTCCACATTCTCCTCTGCCAGCTGGTCCACCTGATGCCGCAGAGAGTCCAGCTCCTGGGGGGCGGGGGGGGGGTTGGAGAACAGGGTCAGACAAGCCTTCCCTACCAAAACCAGTGTGGGGGCTAGAGGACCACTAGAGAACAGTAGGAGTAGGGGTCACAGGGACCACTGGGGTCACTCTGGCAAGCTCACCGCATGAGCCTCGCCCAGTCGGGTGCGCAGAAGCAGGTTCTCCCGCTGGGTCTCATGCAGCCGAGCGCATCGCTCTTGGGCAGCCTCCAGCTGCTCCTCCAGCAAGGCCTTCGCGGCCTCCAGAGTCCCAGAGAGTGCCCGCTCCTCCTGCGGGGAAGGGGGCGGGGAACAGGGCTCAGAGAGCCAGTGCTCTGGCCCCCACACTCCAGGGCCGCAAACCCTGCCTCCTCATCCCCACCAGACCCCACACCGAGGCTGTCTGGGTCCCACCTGTCCCCTCCATCTGCCCCGTCCTCTGCAACCTCTCTCCAGGCACCACTTCCCTAGCACCTGGCCCCGCCCTTCTCCTATGTAGGCCCCGCCTATTCTGTGTGGGCCCGCCCCTTCTCCCCAGAAACTGCCTTCCAAGGTCGCATCCTTCTAGATCCTACTTATTAGCCCCCACTGCTAAGGACTCTCTACAGATACCATCTCCCCTGCACTTGGCCCCGCCCTCCTCCCTAGGACCTACCCTTACCTACAACCCCTACCTTTCCCGCCTCCATCTGCCCCATCCTCCAGAGGGCCTTTCCGCAGACGCCACCTCACCCATTTCTTCTAGCCATGACTGTTCCCTCGGTTTGCCCTGACTTCTCCAGGACCAAATTTGCTCCCCGCCCCTCCCCTCCACAAGCCCCACCCTGCCGCAGCACTGCCTCGGGACTCACCTCCAACTGGCCCTTGCAGGCTTCGGCCACCTGCAGCCGCTCGCGGCAGCGTCGCAGCTCCTCCTGCAGCCGGGGCAGGCGGCCGGCCCGCTCCCGCAGCGCCTCTACCTCCTCGCGGTACAACTCGGCCCTCTTGGCCTGTCCGGACAGCGTCTGGGCCTGGGCCAGATGGTGCGGAGCTGGGACCGGCCAGCCGTGGCCACAGGGATTGGGGACGGCCAGGAGCCGGGGTAGGGGTGGGCAATGGGATGCAGGAGGTGCGGGGAGAAGGTTAGGAAACACGGCCAAGGCAGGAGCATCTGAACCCACCTCCTGGCGGAGCCTTCGAATTTCGGCCTCTAAGCCCTGCACCTCCTCCTGGGAGTCCAGCAGCAGCTCAGCCTTCTCCTCCCTGAAGGAGAGAAACACTGGAGGGATCGGGACCAGCAAGCCCCAGCCCTTCCCAGGCCCGATCCCCGAAAAATAGGGTTGGGCCCCCCCATCCACGCCTAATCTGCCCCTCTCCCCCATGTCCTGGGCCTAGCCTGCCGCACTCACAGCTCCTGGCGCAGGCGCCGCAGCTGGGCCTTAGTGTTGGCCAGCTGCAGGGCCAGATGGTTCGAGGGGCCCTGCAGAGGAGTCCCAGCAGGAGCCTCAGGCAGCAAGGGGTTTGGCTGTCGCTCCAGCAGCAGTTCAGCCAGCCGCTGTGGGAGATCAAGGGTCAGAGGTCAGAAGTAACCCACCTTATGCCCCCCGCAGCTGCCCCCAACCACCACAAGGTGATTCTGGAGCTTACAGCCCTGCTGGCCCAAGATCCCCAACCCCACCCTCACACCTGGGCCTCAACCCCCATCTGCACCACACACCTGGGTCCCCGTGGTCCTCCCAATCCTCCGCCTGGCCCTCAGAGCCCCTGCTGTCTCCTACCTGGGCCCCCACATCACGCTCCCGTGCTAGTCTCAACAGTGTCCCCATCAGGTTCCGGAACAGCATCTCCAGCTCTGGAGATGCCAGCTCTCCAGGCTCAGGCCCAACCAGGGCCAGCACCACGCCCGCACCAGGTTGGGTCACCTGAGTGGGTAGGGAGGGCAGATCAGCCTAAGAAGTCAGGGACAGCATGGCCCCAGGCGGTGCCAGTCCAAAGCCATACCTCCTGGATGGCAGCAGCCAGCTCGCTCTGGACCTCCAGGCCGAGGCCCTGGATGTGCCGGATGAAGAGTTCCCGATGCTCACACTGCAGGGGAACCAGCGGGAGAGGCTGACGCAGGAGTCTCCCACCACCGCGGCTGGAGCTGGACGCTGCCCTTCCCTCTCCCACTCACCTGCACCGACGCCCCCAGCAACAGCCGCAGGATGCCTGCCAACTCCTCCACTGCCTCCTCTGCAGGGCCCAAGCCACAGGGGTTAGCAGGTGGGGGGAGGGCTGGGCGCAGGGAGGGGTGGGAGAGAGAGTACCTGAGCAGGGGTCAAACCCCAATGTCTGGAGATCTGGGGGTGGCGACAGGACCAGCAGCTGCAGCTCCTCCTGGGGCCATAGCGGGCGGGAGATCCTGAGACGAGCCTTCCCGAGGGGGCTCCCAGGCCCAGCCTCCCTCTCCCAAACCCTCACCTGGTAGAAGTCCCTCAGTCGTCCCCACAGGTGGCTCAGGTTCCGCACCCGCTGGGCTGGGGCATCATCGGGGCCCCTGATCATCCGAGGGCCCCCTCGGGAGCTCGGGGCACTGTGGGCCCAGGGGCGATTGGTTGGATGGGGTAATCAAGGACCCCCCTCCCCTCAACCAGGCTCTGCCCTCAGCCCGCAGGCTCTGTACACCAGCCATCCCAACCCCCGCCCCTCAGACCCCCAAGTTGGCCCCTCGTGCCCCTTACATGATGCCCAGCACCCGGAGAAGCAGGGCCCCATCACTGAGATGCAAGAACCTCTTCTCCGCACAAAGGGGCCCCTCTCCTTCCTCCTCCTCTTCCCTCTCAGGCTCTTCCGCCTCTCCCACCAGCCCAGCCAGTCCCAGCGCCTGGGGGAAGCAGAGACAGGTCAGCTGGCCCAGATGGGAGCCCCCCATTAGTAAAGTGAATCCTCAGCCCCTTTGACCTTCCCCCTGAGCCCACACAGCCCCCTCTTCACCAAAACCCTGAATGTGTCTGGCCCCCAAGTTCTGGACCCCTTTTCCTGCCTCACAGCTGCCTGGACTCCAGCCCCATATTTACACCACCACCCCCCACCGCCAGACCTCAACTCTGCCCACCGCAACACCAGCCCCTCCCCACTGCTCACTTCCCCTCCCCAACGCTCTTCCACCTGCTGCCTCACCCAGGTGGCCAGGCTCCCACTCAGGAAGTGTCTGAGTCTGGGCCCCTTGCCCCCATCCATGACAGGTCAGGGTGTTGGTCCCGCTGTGGCAGCTATACCTGCCCTGAGAGGAAGAGGAAGTCCCCGGGTGGGGGATCCCAGGCCTAGCCACAGACGCCGTGTACAACTTCCTCCTTCCGGGTGCGGGCTGGCCTGTGCACCCCCAGAGTCCTGCCTCTGCCCCCACTTCGCCACACTGCACCGACCCAGCATCTCTGGCAGGGACTGAGATTAACGGGGGAAGGTGGAACCCAACCCGGAGGAAGGCCCACAGCTCTTGGGGCTTGATGGACAATGTCAGGTGAGTTCTCCGCCTCTCCAGGCCTCAGTTTCCCAACCTGAAACCCGAGAGAGGGTGACCCCTGGCCTTGCACCTTCCAGGACTTCCTAGAAGGCTCCCAACATTACAGGGTGAGTCTGGGCGCCCACACCAGCATCTCATTTGCTGGCTTCCCGGACCTTTAATGTGTCTCCAAGTTACCCAAACCGTTGCCCCACCTGCAAAGCCTGGCTCAGATGCCACCTCCCCCAGAAAGCCCCCCTTTGGACCCTACCCCCATATTCTATGCACACTGGACTGAGACAGGACATCTAGACCAAGAACAAATGACCTCACGAGCCTCGGTTTCCCATTTGTAAAAGAAGTGGGGGGAACGTCGGTCTCTGAGGGGAGCAGTTCGATGCAGAGACCAGTAACATTTGTCTCTTAGACACACCGGCCGGGACCTCCCCGTGCCCTGCTGCCCATTACGGGGACTCATTCTTTCGTTCACCGACTCCGTGCAGGGCACAGTGCTGGGTACTGGGACATAATAATAAGCCGCAAGGTCCCTGCCCCAACGGGACAAACAGTCCACATATGGCGGAGACAGCCACCCCAAAATCACACACACACTCCCAGTGTAATGTGGCGGCAATACTGGGTCCATGGATGGGGAAGGGATTTGACTTCAGGAAAGGCATCGGGAGGGGGCTCAACCATGGAGCTGAAGAAAATAAAAATAATAAATAAATGAACAAATTCACATAATTTTTTTTTTAAAAGACAGTGGGGCTGAGAGCAGGGATGACTGGGTCAACTAGACAAAGTGGGGAGGGAGGAAGGACATTCCCAGTGGCAGGGACACAGGGTGCACGGGCTGTGTGGCCGGTGTAAAGTCCAGAAATCCCTCGGGTTTCGTCAATCCCAAGACTCTTTAGTTCTCACATCTACATCTCCGAAGTCAGGTTAGGTGGTGGAGTTGCTGTCTGGCTTGTCAGTAACACCTCCAAGGCAGAAGGAACACCTCCAATGGCAAAGCTGATTTAAAAGCAGACGCAGATGGCTGCAGACGGTTGTATACTTGTATACTGGTCTCACGGAGGACTGTTGGAAGGGGTGCTGTTTTGTTTTTTTTTTCCCAATATTTTATTTATTTATTTTTAGAGAGAGGGGAAAGGAGGGAGAAAGAGAGGGAGAGAAACAGCAATGTGTGAGAGACACACTGACCATTTGCCTCTCGCACGCCCCCAACCAGGGACCTGGCCTGCTACCCAGGCATATCCCCGACCGGGAATCGAACCGGCGACCTTTCAGTCAGCAGGCTGGCGCTCAGTCCACTGAGCCACACCAGCCAGGGCTCCAGCACTCTTGACAACTCACAGGAGGAGATGGCTGTGAATCACACAGACTTTGTGCCTCGGTCAGACTGCAAATGTGGAGGAGTTTTCTGAAGACCGTAAACAATATACTTTGCTTCTGTTTTCTGTTTTCTGCATGCATCAGAATTACAGACGAGTATGATGAGAACGTGCATCCAAATCAAAAAGTGCTCCTCCAGGAAGTATAAAATAAAGCTTCTGGTGATCACAGAGCCCGGGGACGTAGTTAACTGGCAGCGTTGTGTTTTTTCTTCGTGGCCTCTTTTACAATCGATGACGTCTTTGATTGGATCAAACGTGGGGTCCTAAGAACAGTCATGGCGCACACAGGCTTGCCATGGGCCTGTGATGGCTACAGCACTCTCCACTTAGTAACTCATTTGCTCTGGCCAAGTCTGTGAAATGAGGACTGTGGGTTAGCCCCGGTTTGCAGAGGAGCAAACAGCAATTCAGAGAGGTTAATGACTTGCCACTCCAAGTCACACTTACTACTAGTCTACTTCATCGGAGACCAGTCCCGAGATGCCGTTGAGATGAGTATAATCCTCTCAGAGAATTGTTATGAGCCCTGGCTGGTGTAGCTAAGTGGATTGAGTGCGGGCCTGCAAACCAAAAAGTTGCCTGTTCGATTCCCAGTCAGGGCATATGCCTGGGTTGCAGGCCAGGTCCCCAATGCGGGGCGTGTGCAAGAGGCAACCACACATTGGTGCCCAGCTCATGCATTCATTAAACAATCCCTGCAGTGTTTACTATATTTTCTTTCATTTTTATTTATTTATTTTTAGAGAGAGGGGAAGGGAGGAAGAAAGGGAAAGAGACATTGATGCCCAAGAGAGACATCAATTGGTTGCCTCTTCTGCTCCCCCAACTGGGGACCTGGTTCGAAACCCAGGCATGTGCCCTGACTGGGAATCGAATTGGTAACCATTCAGTTCACAGGCCGGCACTCAGTCCACTGAGCCACACCAGCCAAAACTTTACTAATTTTTTTATTGACTTTTAGAGAGAGAGAGGGAGGGAGAGAGGGAGAAATGTGGATTCCTTGCCCCACCCTCTCAGGCACTCATTGGTTGACTCCTGCATGTGCCTGACTGGGGATGGAACCCACAAACCTGGCTCATCAGGACGACGTTCCAACCATCTGCGCTGCCCGGCCAGGTCTATCTTTACTATTAATAACATCAAGGGTCCATCCCAATTTGACCCCCCATGAATTTTACTTCTGCTTGCACCACCCGAGGATTCCAGCCCAGAGAGTCTGCTGGGGCACCTGCTGGGGTCAGCCAGTGTGATGACGGGGCCTCATCTCCTGGCCACGAGGGCCCCCATCACACCTCTGAGTCACGCCTTCCTCACCTGGTCCTCGGAGGCAGAGGCCGTGTCGCAATTGCTCTCACATCCTCCCCACCAGGCATGCTTAGATGCACCTCAGTCTGGCTCCCTGATTCGGTTCGGCTGAGTCAGGCAGAGGGAGGCTGGGGTGGGGGTGGAGTGCAGGCAGCGGAGGGACTCCCTCACCCCCAACACAGAGATCCTGGGATTACCTGCTGAGGGATGTCCATCAGAGGCTGGCCGTGGTCCCTTTCCTTTGGACAAATTTTTCCTTTGAAGAAGCTTTCAGATACATGAGCAGAAATGTCAGGAGTGTATAAAGGTATAGGGGGGAAAATCAAGTCCTCCCTCATTACTCCCACCCCCGAGGCCCCGAGGCCCCGATCCCCCTCCTAGCACTTGCTGTGTCCTCCCGAGACGCGGCTGCCCACGTCTGTCTATCACAGGGGGTGCAACCACACCCCAGCGGTGCGCCTCCTCGCTTTGCAGTGTATTTTGCAACCTGCCTCAGTTCTGCCCAGGGTCGTTGGCCTTGGCCTTTTTAATGGCTGCATGGTATTCTCTCTTGTTGCTGTCCCATCACCATTAAAATATTTGTCTCTTGTTGACAAATATTTTATATATTTGCATCTTTTGCTATTACTACAGTGCTGTAGTAACTGCCCTTCCCAGACAGCTTTTTCTGGCAGTTTTTAAGGGAGCTCAGTGCCCACTGCTGGTGGCCTGGGGACCCAAGAGGTGGGTGAGAAGCAGAGAAGGACAGCAGACAAATGCATAACACAGTCAGCGGCCTCTGTCTCCCCACAGTACCCTCCTTCGGGGCTCGGCTTCCCGTCTGCACAGCGTGGGGATGGAAATCACTCTATCTTCCAGTTCCCTTCCGGTTTTGAGTTCTCTGGAGAGCCCTGGTCCAACCCCAAGGCCAGAGCAGGAGGACTCTAGGGCTGGGGGGAGGCCAGGGTGGGTGGTGGCCAGGTCTAACCAGAGCCCTGGACCAGCCAGGGCTGAGTCAGAGAGTGGCTTTTTCTCCCCATCTCTGCAGGCCCAGAGTCCCGCCTGGCCCTGCCAGCAGCCTGGGGGCTCAGATCCCGAACCAGACGTTCAGGGCCCCAGGCTGAATAACTAAAACCAAAAACGGCTTCCAGGGCCTTCTGGGCTCCTGGGCCTCTGGTGTTAAGTCTGACGAACTCCCTCCTCCCCACCCAAGTGTCTGAAACAGGATGGGTTTTCCCACCCGCCATGTAGGGGTGCAAATAGTGGAGCCAAAGTTGGACAGGAGCAGAAGTGCCTGACAGAGTGGCTTAAAGGAGCTGCCCAGGGGAAAACCAACACCACGAAGGGCGGGGCGCAGGGCCATGTGCCCAGTGCCAGGCCAGGTGCCCAGAGACTCGGGGCCCTAGCAACCGAAAAGATCCCAGCCCCCACTCCCCA
>PVJI01009169.1:0-66878 GCA_004026765.1 Micronycteris hirsuta
AAAAAAAAAAACAATGTCAGGCTTACGTGATCCCTTGACAATGACAATGAGCCCACTGAGGCCTGGGGAGAAAGCAGGGCTGTCAGGGCCACAGGGGTGCCCACCATGGAGCCCTCACAAGCCCAAGCTGACGATGGGTCCTGAACCTCCCCAGGAGGCTCTGTAGGGCTCCAAGGACTGTAGGGTTTTTCAGGCGAAGAGGAAGAAAGGGCAAGTCCAGGCAGACGGGGATGGAAAAGGTGTCACAGGGCATGGGGTGTCTGTGAAGCAAGTGGTATGAGGTGACAAAAGCATAGGGCACACAGGGTCAAGAACAACGGCAGCAGAGGTAGCAGAGCATGCTGGGACCACAGAGGACCCCAGTGTGGGGAAGTGGCCCGCCCACTCTGGGCCCTGCTGTCAGAGAACCCACTTCTGGGCCACCTACACTATACAAAACCGTGCTTCTCCGAACTGTGGTCCAGTTCATCCGATGTAACCTCACGCAGACTCCTCAAACCCAGGGCTGTACGTGTCTTCTTAGACCTGGAAAGACTAGGGAGCTCTCTAAATTTTTTTCTAAATTTACCTTTTCACCTTGACAACCTTAAAAACTGGGCTCGTTGTCAGGCCCTAAGTGTGCGGTTATGAATGCAGAATCTCTTATTTGCTGTGATCATTTCTGTCAAAGACATTTTGATTGACTGGAATGTTAATCTTTTATGTCATTTTTCTCAAATGTGGGAAGTCACTAAGAATATTTTTTTCCTTTAAAGAACATCACTTCTTTGAAAACACTGCTCACTTGTCTATGAGGAGTTACATGTCCAGAGTTAGTCTAAAGTTCTTAGAATATTAAAGTCCTTAGTAATCAAGGCTGCTGACAACTTTAGGAAACCCAACCATCTCAAGTAGAAAACAAAATCCATCCAATCTTCATCTATGGGAAGCCTGGCCTGGACAGAGCCGCCCTCTGAGGCTTCCAAGGCAGTCCAGCAAGTGTCCCTGCAGGGAGGATGACCGGGCGGGACGTTGCACAAGCCTCACCTGGAACGTGGCGAGCTGATGGATCAGGGCGTTGCGGATGGTCTGGATCTGAGACGAGATGACCGAGAGCACGGAGGCGTCGATCCGGTTAAACTCGTCAAAGCAGCCCCAGGCCCCGCACTGCGCAAGGCCAGAGAAAATCTTCCCGACGGCCTAGGACAGAAGAAACGTCCAGACAAGGGCCAGCGTCACCATGGAAACTGCAGGAGGCATCCTGACAGAGACTCTTTCTCAGTGAAAGCAGACAGCCCCCAGCTTGCCAGGGGAGCAGCCTGCCTGCCGCCACCCCACGAAGGGTCTCTCAGGCAGCACTTCCGTGGGTCAGCTCCCACTCACAGGGTTTCACACACTAGGAATTTTGATGGTCAACTCCAGGTTTCTGGTGTTCTCTTGAAATACAGGAAAATCTAGCAACTCTGGGCCCACTTTTCCAAGTGGCAACAAGTAACCAAAGCAGAACAGGGGCTCCCCTGAGACTGAGCATTGCTCTGTCAGCCGCTTCCCTCATTACCCACCTGGCTCTGGCAGGCAGTTAAGCTCAGGACCCCTGCTCTACCTGCTGCCCACAAAGCAAACACACATGAGCCCGAAGACTGGGATGGTGAAAGGTTTTCTCCACACTTTTTCGGCTGCCCCCATGTCCCCACATGGGGGCACATGCAGTGGGTCCCACAGTGCCCCACTTTCGCTATCTGCCCACTGAGATGGTTCCGGAAGTGACGCCAAGGCCTTACTTTGTAATCCATGCCTTCACCGCAGTTGGTTACGACACAGAGCAAGCCTAAGGCTTTGGCCAGGTCCTTGGTGGTCTCGGTCTTGCCGGTGCCTGCTGGGCCCGCAGGGGCCCCACCCAGGTACATGGACAGTGCCTGTCAAAAGCCAAACACAAAATGAGGCTGTCTGATTCATGGTAGGGCACAGATGTCACATGCCGGTCTAACACTGGAACAACAGATGTGAGGCACATGTGTGACAACGGACAAGGTCACACTGGCCTTCCCCACACTCACCAATTATAACACTCTTGTCTCTCCTTTAACTTTGACTGACCCCTTTGCCCATCCCGCAGGGCCAGGCTGCCCAGGATGGGGCAGCGTGCTGTGGGCAGTGCCTGGGCTGGGAATAGCGCCTGGCAGCTCTGGAGCCGAGGCTCACGGGCACACGCACATCTGTGTGTGAAGCAACTGTCTCTGCCAAGGAGAGGTCCGACCCTTTCTCTCCAGACCCCAGGACTGGCGTCTAAGCCCTCGGAACTTCCTGCCCAAGAAGCGTGTCCTCATTTATCTGGGGAACATGAGCCACACAGGACAGTCTAACAATGTGATTGATGGTGGGTCTCTGGGCCGCGTGGCATCAGCCTGACTTCTGGGGATGCTGGAGACTACAGTCAGCCTTCGGGCGGTCAGTCACATCTGCATGAGCAGGCCCAGCTAAAGCCCTGGCCCCCCAGGCTCCGATGACCCTCCCCAGTGGCAAGAGCTCCCATAGCCGCCACTGCCACTGCTGGAGGAAAGTGCTGTGCATGCAGCTGCAGCCGAAAGGGCCTGAGGCTCACACCTAGTCTCTCCCGGCCCTGTCCCATACCTTCTTCTGGTGCTGATGATTTTGATCCGTGTCCTTTTTCTCCAATGAACCATAACCTGACCACAGTGGCTTCACAGAGAGCTGTGAGCCTTTGTAGCAAATTCCTGACCCTGAGGGCGGTTTCAGGGGCCACCTCACCTTCAGCAGCCCAGTCTCAAATGGTGACAATTAGGTGATGCCCCAAGCTGAAACCCTTTGGAAGAGCTTTAAGCAGGGATCCCCCTCGCTCTCAGCACTAGTTTCCTGGGCTGCCATACCAGTCACCACAGCCGGGCGGGTGAAAACAACAAGAATGCATCTGTCCACAGTTCCGGAGGCCAGAGGTCTGAAGCCAAGCTGTTGGCCGGGCCACACTCCCTCCAAAGATTCCAGGAAGGGCTTTTCTTTGCTTCTGGTGGCTCTGGTGCTCCGATCCCTGCCTCTGTCTTCACATCACCTTCCTGTAGCTCTGTGTCCTCCCCTCTCCTTACAAGGATGCCAGTCACTGCCTAAGGGCCCTAATGCAGGATGCTCTCATCCCAATCCTTAAACAGTTAAATCTGTGAAGCCCCTACTTCTAAGTGAGGTCATGTTCTGCAGTTTTGAGAGGACGCAAATTTGGGGGAAGACCCTGCTCAGCCCGGTCACTGTCACAATCACCACAGTCACGCATGGGAAACAAACATGGCCGTAGCTGAACGACAACCATGAAAGCCTGATCGCCAGTCACCTGCGTCAGAGTCAGGTAAATCCGGTCTGTGAGGGGCGTGATGACCAGCCGCCCGTTCAGCCCCATGTACTCGTAGCCGTAGCCGAAGGTCCCAGTGCACTGGCGGACGTTCAGCTCATCGGGTTCTCGGTCCCAGTAAAAGCGCAACTGGCTCTCCCACTCGAACTCCCGGGCCTCGAGGATGCTGGAGGCGAGATACAAGACACAGAGGGGAGTGAAGAAGGAGACAGGGGTGGCAGAAGAAAAGATGGACACAAAGGAGGCAGGAGAGGCAGCAAGAGAGGCCAAGGACAATAAAGGACACCCCTGGAGCCGCCAGTACCCCATGAAGGCCCTCACCTGCTCCTGATGAATGAGTCCACTATGTCCCTGGCATGCACATCGATGATGAGAACAGTGTTGTATTTCTTCCGGTCGTTTCTGCTCAAGGGCATGGTGATCCGCGAGACCAGCTCATCGATCTGCCGGTGCATCTTCCTGCCATAACTCTTCATGGCCTGCTTTTCCCCCACCTGCACCTTGCGGAAGACATCTTCCACCTCCCAGGTCCACCATACCTGGCTGGCAGCCAGCACCACCATCCCTTGGTAGAGGAGCATCCAGTCGACTCTAAAGGAAAAGAACACGTTTACGAGTCTTCTGCCAGGCACTGAAAACAGCCCCGAGAAGACGTCATGTGTTTGGTCTGGAAGAGGGCAGGCAAAGTAAAAGCTTCAGGAAGCACGTGGCGCTCTAAGTCCTCTGGCAGGACAGTCAGACACAGGCCAACATGTATGCACACGAAAGGCCGGCACACGTGTAGAAAGATGCCAGAGCACGTTCAAAATGCCTCATATGGTTTCGAAATTACACAAAGTTTTTAATTTTTTTAAATTGCAACAACAAATAACCTCTGACCACACTGCCCAGGTTTCCTGGTTATAGCCTCCTGAATGTCACTCACCACTCTTACCCACAGTCAGTCAACCTGCGCAAAGTGACACGCACGTGTGGGGAGGAGGGCTGGTGCAGATGCTGCTCCACCAACAGCACCTCACTTCTCTCGTTCAGTGATCTGAGTGGGCTGCCTCGGGTCGGCGGGTGCCGGTCTAGCCCCGCCTTCGAAAACACTGCAGGGAATTTCAGGGCAAGGCAGGCCCGCAGCGTCCTCGAACACTACCTCACTGGGGTCTATTCAAGTTGCTTCCAGTTCTCTTGCCAACGCAAAGACTGCATGAAACATCGCTCTACAGCACCTGGCAATGTCTGGAGACATTCTGGGTTGTCACACTGGAGGTCACGATGCTGCCAAACATCCTGCGGCGCACAGGACAGTCTCCCACGGTGAAGAGCTACCTGCCCCCCAATTCCCATTGTGAGCAGTACTGAGGCTGAGAGCCATGCTCCGTACACATCCTGATAAGTCAGGGCTGCCTCTAGTGTTCTCGAACAGAGTCCCGAAGCAGAGCGACGGGGCCCACGCACAGTGCACTCTTTCACGGTTTCCTTTAGTGACAATGGTCAAGTGGCTTTAAAATGTTGTAGCAACCCGCCCCCGCCCAGCACTGCACAGCGGCGCCCTTCTCACCGCCCCTTGTCCGGTACCAGGTACTACCATGCTCGGTTTGTTTTCTACTTTTTATTGTACATGCCTGGTCTCCTTTTAACCAATTCGAAAGAGAAAAAACTGTATCTCATTCTACCTTTACCTACAGATCCCTGATGACTAGTGAAGTCTCTCCTCTCTTCATATGTTTATCAGCCACTTGGATTTCTCTACAGAGATACTAATTTCCCAAGCTGTTAAGTGCCTTGAAGTACACTTAAGGAAAAATATTTTTTTCTAAATCGTACTTAAAAAATATGGACCCAGAGCTTTAATCCAATCTGGGAAAAGTATCTGTGAATCACTGGTCCTTATCTCAATGCTGAACCATTAATAGTGAAGTAAATTTAAACGCATATTTCAAATAATAAAAAGAAGTATTAGGCTTTGCCATCTTGTTTTAAAATTGTGTGGTGCATCTAAAACCTAACTAGCATTTTCAGTTATGAGACCTGCACACACACGAGAGTATCAAACAAATCTGCATCAGACTTTGCGTTAAGTTTGAACATTCCTCCACAGAAGCTATTCAGATGATTCAGGAGGCTGCAGCTATGGGCAACAGGTGATTGGCAGGTGATTGGCAGGTGATTGATCACGACAACGTGCCTACTCATGCATCACATCTTGTGCAGCATTTCTGATGAAACATCAAATCACCCAGGTGACTCACTCAGTCCACTACAGCTGAGATTTGGTGCCCTGCAACTCCTGGCTTTTCCCAAAACTAAAATCACCTTTGAAAGGGAAAAGACTTAAGACCATTGACGAGATTCAGGAAAATACCATAGGGCAGCTGATGACAACTGGGAGAACTGTGTAAGGTCCCAAGGTGCTACTTTGAAGGAGACGGAGGTATCATTGTCCTATGTACAATGTTTCTTGTATCTCCTTCAGTAAATATCTCTGTCTTTCATATTACATGGCTGGATGCCTTCTGGACAGACCTCATAAACTACAACTTTCCCACGAATCCACCTAAGTCTAACAGAACAAGTTATCCGAAGGTTCTTCATGTGCTGGAGTTCAACCTCACATTGAAGCCAGCCTACTTCGCACCCAGCATCAGGCACAACTCAGTGCCCACAAGCTACTCAAGGCACAAAAGTCAAGGAGTGGTTGAAATTCACTAAATATTCCAGAAAGGACTTTACTCACTAACTCACACACAGAACCACCCGTACTAATGCCGGGCTTCTGGTGAACCACTCGGTTAGCAGTTCTCACACTTGCCTGCGCTCAGTTTTCCCTGCTTAAAAACTGCACAGCCCTGCCCTCTCCCCCTCCCATCCCAGTTTCCGATGGGGCGGGGCAGGAACCTGCATTTCTAACAAGCCCCCAGCAGCCCTGAGGCTGCCAGTCCAGGGACCACGCTTCAGGAAGTGCTGCACCAGGCGGCCCTTTAAAGACAGACACTGCAAGAAAAGAAAACTCCTTCGGAATGCCAGCCCATCTACCCCAAAGTCTGAAAACCGACCCATCGTGACTATTAATGTGATGAAGGAACACATGCTCACATTTACGAGCTCACCTGCTTCTGTCTTCACAGTATCTGAAAATAGCCTCTTTGGTAATGAGCCGGTTTGATCTCCGCATCTCTTTCAAAACTGCTGTCATCCAGTCCTCCACACGCCCTTCGGCCCGCGCAATCTTCCGGAACTCCATGACCTCCCCTTCGGCTGAAACCATGGCGGACACGAGTTTCTCTCCACTGTCCCCATCACTGAACCGCAGTGACGCTATGTTGTCATACATCTGCAACACAGTGGGAGGAGCCGCCCTGTGACACAGCCACAGAGTTCTGGAACCCAGAGCAGCTCACGGTGCTCATCACATGTGGGAGCCGCCGGGAGGCACACTGAAGGGCTGCCCGTTCGCCCAAGTGTGTCTTCGTGGACTGGTGCACACACACCTTGAGCTTCCGTTTGTCCTACACAGTGCAGAGGCCTGTGGAGGATTACAAAGAAAGAAGGAAAAAGAAGACAGAGTCCCTCCCTACCCTTGAGATTCTGGAGTGTGTGCTGGTGTGGAGAGGTGCCAGACACATGGATCAGCTGAACACAGGAGAGGGGACAGCCTCTCTCCTATGAGGGGAGATGACCCAATGCCCTAGGGACAAAGAATCAGAGACCCGTGGTTGAATGCCAGCTTCCCCACCATCCAGCTGGGTAACTTGGGCAAGTTGCTTCCTCTCTCTCAGCCTGGAATAAACATAATTACGCCACTTACAAGATGAGGTTGGAAGGAGCAAATTAAACGTGTGAAATGCCATCACATTGTTGGCTATCGTCCCTGTTATTAATCAGAGTAATAATCAGGAAAATGGATCTGTTGGGGCCCAATATAAACACCAAGGCACTCTGCAAACCCGAGAGGAGGAGGAAAAGGCAACAGGCTCTAAAGGATACTATCAGAGGTTTGCAAAAGGGACTATCAGTAAATGCAGTACTTCTAACAACAGTTTTCTACAGCAGTGAAATGTTTTTTATACAAGTGGGCAAAGAACACAAGCCTACCCTTTGGGAAAAAACAAGAACATGCACTCAAACCCTGAACCTTGCTTTGAAAAGGACGTCAGCACGAATTACAGAGGGGAAGTGTGAAGTCAGGCCCCCAACCCTCACTGCTCTGTTTATTCGGAACAAAGAAATGACTCTTCAGTACTGGTTTGGAACCGCAGATGGTCTCGCCCCAGGGGACAATGGCAGTGTCTGGAGACATTGTGGGCCGTCATAACTGAAGAAGGGTGCTCCTGGAGTCCGATGGGTAAAGGCCAGGGTCGCAGCAGAACATCCTACTGTGCACAGCCCAGCCCCAACCTCCATCCCCACCCTCCACACACTCACACACACAGGGCAAAGGATCGCCTGGCCCAAAACGTCGATGGGGCCAAGGCTGAGAAGCCCTGCTCTAGACTGGCTTTGAATACAGAGCTTCAACTCGCTGACCAGAGACTGCTCCGGCTGTGCCCTGGTTCTCCACCACAGGAGATCATGTTCTCTGGTGTGCTTCCAGCCACTCAGCACTGCTCACAACACAACATGTGTGTGACAGCATGAAAACGTGGCTGGGAGGAAGCACAACAAGCTCAGGAGAGTGGCTGCCTCTTGAAGGTGGAGGAAGAACTGTGAATGGGGAGGGGGACAAAGAATACGCCGACTTTATCTGTACGACTTTAATTTCAAAAAAAGATACGAAGTAAACATGACCAAATGGTGACAGTGTCCATTCGGAGTGGTGGGTGAGGTTATTTAGCCAGCATTGTAAGGTAGGCACTGATCTAAGTTCTTAACTCATTTGACCTTTGTAACAACCCCATTGAAGAGGGTAACTGTTGGGGTTACCCCCATTTACAGATGAAAAAACTGATGCCCAGAGAGGCTGAGTAACTTGCCAAAGTCACACGATAAACCGTGCAGAGGCGGACCTGAACCCAGGCAGTGTGGTCCCAGAGTCCCTTGTGCTAAAGCCCCACCCTGCACTGCCTCTTTGCTTACTTTACTCATCTTTGTGTCTTTCTGGATTTTCTGAGTTTCTCAAAAAGTGTGGTTTTTGGGCTGTGGAAAGAAAAGCCACATAGAGCAGCTGAGTCCTAGTGTCATTTCAGATGACATGGGATTTCATCAGATTTATGCTTTCAATAAAATTCCAGCAGCTATTTTTGTCCTGGCTGGTGTGGCTCAGTGGATTGAGCACCAGCCTGGTTGGGTCACAGTTCATTTCCCAGTCAGGGCACATGCCTGGGTTGCGGGCCAGGTCAGGTGCCCAGTAGGGGGCACACAAGAGGCAGCCACATGATGATGTTTCTCTCCCTCTCTTTCTCCCTCCCTTCCTCTCTTTACTTAATTAATTAATTTTAAAAATTCCAGCAGCTTTTAGTCTATAACCTCTGCGCTGAACCAAACTGGGAAGAGAACTCGGATAAAACACCACAGTTAGACAACCTTCATGTGGACGCTCCCACCCCACCAGGAGGCCCTGGGCCAACCTTGATCATGTGCTCCTGGACGCAGAGCGGATCGCTGCTCCCCAGGATGCTGAGCAGCTCATCATCAGAAATGAAGAAGAACCTGGGGAAGGCGTTCCTCTTGGAATCTAAGTAGTCGTTTAAGCTCTTCTGGCATTTCTCAAGGCCCTCGCTGATGAGATGTAAGTCATTCAGGCGGTTTGGGGCCTCACAGCATCTCTTGATCACAGGGTCTTTCAAGGTCTCGCCCATGATCTGGACAAGGTCAAGAGGACAGGGATCAGGCCAGGACAGCAGGGGCTCTGCACTTGTCCCCGCAGGCACTTGCTGGGGCCTAGCTGGGCAGACAGAGAAAGACCAACACACCCCCAGAAACACAGTCTTTGGAGAGGCCAATTTGGCAAAAGCTGTTAAGTGTTTAAATGAGCATACCCTTAGCACCTCCTGACCCCCTCTATATAATGTACTCACTTCCAATGTCAGCTGCTTGGGATACAGATTTCTATCTCTTCTACTCACTGACGTACCCCTCACACCTACAATAGTGCCTGCATATAGTAGGCCCTCAGTCAGCATTTGCTGAATGAATAGAGCCAGCAACTCCTCTTGGAGCAATCTGTGTGGACCAGAATATTGAGTACAGCGCCCTTTATAATGGCAAAGAAAGGAGGGGCAGGGAAGGAAATAGCCTAACTGTTCGACAACAGGGAACTAGGTCAGTCATTTGCTGTGATAATGATTTTAACAGATGAGTAGATGTTTGTTTATTGGAACACACATCAAAGGTGTTAAATTTTAAATAACAATCATTGGTATTTTAATACTCTATTTTGTAGAAAACTTATCTATTTATTTGTATGTTTACATAGGAATAAGCAAATTCTAGAACAATACATGCTAAACTGTTCAAATGGTTATTTTGGGCATGGGATTGCTGCCGTTTTTTCCTTTTTTTTTTTTTAATTTTGCTTTTTTGTGATTTTTAAATTCCTCCTTTAATGGATATTTATGATATAACGTTTTTAAGGGTTTTTTTAAGAGCTTACGCAAATGGGCAAGGAAAAATGGCCAGCTCTCGTGGATGAAGGAGGCCCAGTGTGAACAGGCCACCCGTGGCAGACGACAACGTGGTGGCGTCACCAAGCAGTAAGGCTCCGGGCCTCGAGGGCAGGTGGGCTGGGCTCAACTCCTCACCCCACAAGCCACCAGCAGCAATGGTGACAGGTATACCCTTTCTGGAAAGGACTTTAAAACAGGCACACTCCTGCATGGGCAATTTACCTTCTGACAATCTACTGTAAGATATTCATCCTAAATGTGGGGAAAGCATCAGGCACAAACCTGCAAATTATTTATGAGAGCAAAGAATTCTGGTTCAAACAGGATGTCCAGTTACTAGACAATAATCAACTGAACTAATGTCAAGCCACTCACATATATGAAGGCATCAAAATACTTTCTCAGATAGTTTCATAATATAAAATACATTTCTCCTGATACTAAGAAAAAATCATAAGATATAAAATTATACAAAATATTACTGTAATTGTTTTTAAACCTATATACATTGGAAAACATTTTTAACATATGTCATTAAAGTGGCCACGTTCAGGTGACAGAACTACAAAAAATACATCTTTTCTATTTTTCTAAATTTTCCAAATTTTTCTTATAAAGCAAGTATTACCACTGCCCTGATGTTTGGAGCATCGCCTCGTACACCAAAAGGTTGTGGGTTTCATCCCTGATCAGGGTGCATGCAAGAGGCAACCAGTGGATGTTTCTCTCTCCTATCAGTATTTCGCTCTCTCTCCCTCCCCCCACCCCCACTCTCTCTCTAAAATCAATAAAAACACATCCCCAGGTGAAGATTAAGAAAAAAAGCAACTATTACTTTTATAATATAAATAAATAAATACTAAGAAGTGCCATATGCCAGCAGTTATAGATCAAACAAACTTTCACTGGACAGATCAAGGTCACGTGTGACAACAGTAAAACTTCAGAAGCTACAGACAGAATACTACACGAAGATAGATGAGCATCTCAAACTACTTCTTTTAGGACTAAAAGAGAAGCCAGTCACTTGCCCGTTTAAAAATTCGGTCGATGTTGTCAAACTTCTTTGCCTCCTCTGGAAGCTGCGACCTGATGTCCCCGCCAATGAAAATGCTTTCCAGGTACATCCACTTTCTCTGCACCAGCATCCAAATCTGTGGGCGCATAACACCACTGTCAGTGCAGGCGCCTCAAGGTGTGCGGCGAGATTCCTCCACAGCGCGGGACAGGGTCACATCAGGCAAGATGGCTCCTTCCCAAAGAGACAGGATGATGGAGGAAGCATAGCTAGATATTTTAAAATACATGGCCACACTCCAAAGCACAAGAGAACTCTGCACACCAGCCCCGGACAGGGAGAGAGCTTCCAGCTGAGTGCAGGGGACAGAGGAGCCCTGTGACCCAGGGGAACAAAGGGCAGACTGTGCAGAAGCCCATGCAATACGCGAGCCTAGGACTGTGTGGTCTGCGATGCCACTCCCAGGTGCAGACGTAAAGGAACCGAGAACAGGGACTCAAAAGCAGTTGTACACAGATGTTCGCGGCAGCACTATTTACAGCAGCCAAAAGGTGGCCGCCAACAAATGAAAGGCAAACAGAAGCAGTCCATCCACACAGTGGACTGTGACGCGGCCATGAAGAAGATGGAGCTCTGACACCGGCTACAGCCTGGGTGAACCTTGAGAACATGATGCTGAGTGAGAGATGCTGGACACAGAAGGCCATGTAGTGTGTGATTCCATTTCTAGGAAATGTCTAGAACAGGTAAATACTTACAAACAGAAAACAGACTGGAGGATGCCAGGGCTAGAGAGAGGTAGAGCAGGGAGTGGTTACTTTTAATGGGTACGAAATTTGCATTTGAGACAGAAAATGTTTGTGGACTTGACAGGAGTGGTGGTTGCACACACTGTGAACGTGCTAGATGATTCTGAATTGTACACTTTAAAATGGTTACTTTATGTTACATAAATTTCACATCCATTAAAACACCTTTAAATAACAAACATCCATACTGCATCCAACCTACCAGTTGTGAAGGCTCTTGCCCACTAAAAATCGGCTCTCGGCCATCTGCCCTTGGTCTTTTCTCTCACCTCGATGACTTCACCGATGAGAGAAAGCGTTTTTTCCCATTTGTGAACGGTCTGCAGAAACGGCCCCACAAATCTGCTCCCTGAGATGCTCTGCAGGTTGAAGGTGTTGTCGTCGAGGCACTGGACGACCTCGTCGACACAGCCCAGGATGTAGCCCCGCTCCTGGGCGCCCTTGCAGTACTTGACCACGGAGAACTTCAGATTCTCCCACGTGTCCAGGATTTCCTTCACAGCCTGCTCAAGCACGTGAGAAGAATGGTTCAGGCATGTACATTTAACAAACAGAGCCTGCCCTGGGCCAGCCCTTCCACCCAGGGTCTGGGTCCACTTCTGGAACAAGCAGGGGTTCCGACGGGGAGATGTTGGCATTGTTCGCCCCGGACTCGCTGCCTGCCAGGTGAGCCCTCCTGGCGCCCTGAGTACCACCCATGCACAGAGACGGGGACTGGAGCTCAGAGCGGAAGCAGCCTCTGCCCCGTGTGCTCGACTCTGAGCGCCGGGACCACGGTCCAAGCCCCGCAGTCGGCCCCAGGCTGCACACTCACCAAGCCCTGCCTGTGCTCGCTGTTAAGCAAAAAAATCAAATGATAAAATAATATACCCACATATGATGATTTTCAGAAACACTCTATCAATATCTATGTGTATACAAATGTATGTATATAGTGTATATATATATTATCGTGTGCATACTTGTGTGCATATATGTGCATGCCTACACGTGTTTATACATTTTTGTGTTTATGTGCAAATACGTTTTAGCATGTGCACATACGTGAGTGCGTACACATGTGTACGTGCATCTTTAAGAGTTAAAGGATAGACCTAAAACGTTAATAATCTTCAGGTGGTGCAATTCTGAGTGACTTGTTCATTTTCTCAGTTTTCTGCCGTGAAACTTTGTTATTTTTTTTTTTTAGAATTATTAACAATTTTTTTAAGATTTTATTTATTTATTTTTAGAGAGAGGGGAAGGGAGGGAGAAAGAGAGGGAGAGAAACAGCAATGTGTGGTTGCCTCTCACATGGCCCTCACTGGGGACCTGGCCCGCGACCCAGGCATGTGCCTCAACTGGGAATCAAACCGGGACCCTCTGGTTCCCAGCCCGTGCTCAATCCACTGAGCTACACCAGCCAGGGCTGTTATTTCTTTAATAAACAAATAATGAGACTCTAGTTAAGGAAGATAAAAAACTTAACCGAGGCTGAAATTCTATGTCTAGGACACACAGTTCTTCGTTACTCACACACAACAGGTCCCAGAGCCACCCGCTGTCCCCCGGAGTGACACCGGCGCTCCTCCACTCAGAGCCCAGCAGCTAGCCAAGCGCAGCCCCACCTTCTCGATGGCGATCTCCTTGACAGCAGCTGTGACGATGTCATTGAGGACGTCCGCGTGCCGGTGAAGCTCCATGGCAAACATGTTTTCCAGAGTGAACGTGTCAGTCATTTCAAAAAACACGCCGGTCTTCTCCATGAGCTCCTTCCAGTGCCTGCAAACGCACCGGCATCAAACTGTTTACACAGACCGAACTGAGTAATGGGCGCTTCACTCTCGTGAAGTCAGAGGACAACCCCATCATCCATATTCTGGAGTTCTGACACGGGAGGGCCCCACCGGCTGCCCGAGTTAAAGGCAGGAAACAACACTGAGCAAGATCTCCTGTTGAGGGACCAGAGGGACTGGAAGGGACTTCCTTGGGGATGACCGCCTCGCTGGGTAGGACGAAGTCACGTGGTGCCACATGGCCCCCCGCCCACAATGGGAAATACGGGGGTGGGGGGGGGAGGGACAGAGGAGCCTGTCAGGAAGAATACAACTCACACCTTCCTACTAATCCCTGTCTGTGGGGAGCCACATCCAAATGGTGACAGACAAATGAGAGGGACCCTCCTCCACGCCACCCCCGCGACCTGGCTATTCCCTTAAAACACAGGGGAGACCTGCTCTGTCTGACTGACAGCCACAGGCCACCTGTGGCTACTGAGCATCTGAATGAGACGAGTCCCAAGTGAAACCTCCTGTGCGTGAAAAACATACACCAGACTACAATGTGCTTTCTGAGAACATAAAATATCTTGTGAATAATGTTGTACATGGATTACATATTGAAATGACAGTATTTTGCCTATATCGGGTTAATTTAAAAAACTATTAAAATTAATTTCACCTGTTTTCTTCTCTTTCAGTGCAGCTGCCAGGAAACTCTAAGCTCCTTATGTTTCCCCCAGATGATGCTGATCTAGACCCCTTCCCATTTTTTAAAAAAACTTTTGGCTGAAGCAACTGCAGATCACACTTTGCACCTGTCAGGGCTACTTTTTGTTTGAAACAGGTGAATCCTTGTGGGTGGTAATTTTATAGAAAATGGACATGAAACAGTACATCGGAAACAGGACGTGCACACTCCCAGCCCTGTGTCGCAGCTGAGGCCTCGTTCTTGGCCACCAGATCAACTAAGCAAAGACAAGTCTGACACTGGAAGCCCCTCCCTTCTCTTACAGTAGCCAACAGAGGACAAAACGCACCTGTCCCTGAGTGCCTCATGCTTTAAGTCAAGAAGCAGAGGAATTGAGTCTTTGAATGCCTTCATTTTTGCTTCCAAATGGTAGGCCACCGACAAGTTCCGGACCTGCCGGGGCAGCTTTCTGAGGGACCTGAGAAAACCTTCAATCCCTTCCTGGAGAAACTGAACATTCAGGTTGACCCAGAGCGTCTGTGCCCATTCTTCTTTGGCAAGCTGGGAACAGACAAGAAAGGCCCGTCAGCAAGACCCCTCAGAATCACGCAGGCAGCCCGGCCAGGAGTGTGAGCCCTCAGGCCCCAGTCATGCGCACTGCTTTTCTGGATCATCGCCCATCCACCCCCTGGCAGCCTCTTGTTCACAAGGAAAGACTGATTCCAGGGCTCTAAAACACAGCCCAAACAACTCCAACTTCTTCCAACCCTCACCAAAACAGATCTCCCATTCCTTAGGAAAAAAGTGAAAGTGTGGGGTCAGAAACAGGCATTTGGTGAACGAGGAATCACGTGGGTTTTTCTGTGCTTCATTCAGATGCTGCCCTAACGCGCTTCCCATTCCTGATAAGAGAAGCTAAGTTTACAAAGCATAACTTAGGTAACCACGATCAAGTACCACGATGACAAGGCTCTCTGTGTTCCATTTTCCTGAGACTTATGTGACAAGTACTGTCTGGCGTAAACTTGCCATCTCCGGCAGTTTCCAGGTGCCCCTACGGCACCCAAGCTTGACAGGCTTGCTTTGAGTCTGGAAACAATCGTGTCTGACAACAGGCAGTGCTAATGTTGAACTCCATGCACGGAGATCATTTCAGTTCAAGGAGTAAATGATATCCTGCTGGAGAAGGGTGGGCCGTGCACCCACCAGCCACCCCAGGCCAGGCCCACTGCGGATTCAGAGCCGTGCTCGACCGCCGCCCCACAACCACCACCTTCCTCCTCGGGCTCCACAGCGCCCTGGCCCCTCACTTCTGGGATACTGCACAGCAGCACAGGGGTTCGTTCACGTGTCAGTGGGAGGGTTACCCGGGCACCCAGACACTGGTTTAGCATTACTCTGGGTGTGTCTGTGCAGAGGGTTCCATTTGAGATTCACGTTTGAGTCAGCTGACTGGGTCAGACCACTCTCCCCGCTGCAGGTGGGCCTGGGCCAATGCCCTAAAGGCCTGGACTCCACAACAGGGCTCAGGAGGAGAGAACCCACTCACTCTGACTGAGTTTGAGCTCAGACTCGGTGAGAGCAACACTGTCAGCTCTTCTGGGTCCCCAACTTGCCGACTGCAGGTCGCAGGACTGCTCAGCCTCTGTAACTGCATGAGCCGATTCCTTATAATAAATCTCTCTAGTTCCCATTGGTCCTGTTTTTCGGAAGAACCCAGACTAACACACTAATTCTCTCCTGGGGGCCCAGGGAGGGCAGGGATGGCAAGGGGGCTTCTGCTCTCCCACCAACACAGCACTGGGCTCTAAAGAAGTGAGTGAATAAAGAGATGAGGAATGAATGAATCAACCAACCAACCAACAGCATGAAACGGCATGGGGAACATGTACTAAAGACAAACATCCAAGTGACACGACACGTGCTACTGTTTACTTCCACTTCCAACAGTTCACCCCACGCCGTAACCACCCCTGACCTCCACAGAGTTTTCTTACCACTGCAGTAGAACACACATAACACTCAGCCATCTTAACCATTTTTAAGTGTCCCAGTCAGTGACATCAAGCACATTCACAATGTTGCGCGACCATCACCACTATCTAGTTCCAGAACTTTCTCCTCCTCCCAAATGGAAACCCTGTACCTGTTAGCAGACTTCCCGAACACCAAAGTGAGAGTTTCTGCGAAATCTGCCCAGGCTCTCCACTGGGGGGGGCCTCCAAGTCCGCTGGGCCTGAGCGAGTCCTGCCCCCATCAGGGGGACGGAGTCTGCAGGGACGCTCACCTTCAGCCCTCCGTAGAGCTCGTACACCACCTTCAGCCCACTCATCTCCTTCTGCACCTTGAGCAGCTCGGGGTACATTGTAATCGGAAGATCGAAAAGCTTCTCAGCGTTCGCCAGCTCCTGGCGCTTCTTTTCATGTTGTACCAGCTCCTTTTCAAAAGTGGCTAAAAGTTCTACTCCTAGTAAACAAGTAAATACATAGGTAAATACGGCATTGAAGTTGAAGAAGAAATCACAAACAATGTACATAAACTATCATTTCACCCACAGAAGCCATCGGGGAAGACAAACTCGGAAGTACCAGACTTGATCTCACCGTGGCTCTAACTAAAACCGGAGGGCCAGTTACATCTGCAAGTTAGAAAAGCCTGTCTCCTTAGCAGCCTCCCTCCTCTTGGGGGTCTCAGCCTGGGACAGACCCCAGGATCCCCACAGGAACTCCTAAACATCTCCATGGCCTGACCACCCTCTAGAACAAGGGGCTCAGACAACACGGCCCTGGGCCGCAGCACCAGTGGTGCTTGGAGATTCCCCAGGTAAACCTAGCATACAGGCAGGGGAGAGAAGCACCACCCCGTCCCGTCTTCCCATAAGACTTGGAAGTAAAACACACTCAACACCGCAGGAAGAACAACGAGACTCTTCTCACCACTGTCAAGATCTTCACCAACAGAACCAGGGCCTTCGCGATAAAAACGTTTTGCAAAATCCTCTATCTGCTGCCTGTAACCTGATATTTCTCCTCGAGTAATCTGGGAAAAGCAAGGTGACATTGATTTGACCGAATGGATATTTTTCAATGTCTTCACTCAGAAAGTAAAAATGTAAAAGGTACCTCTGTGAAAGTTTTCTTTATGCCACCAAGCGCGTGCTCCACATTCACCGAATCGCTGAACAGATTTAACCAGGTATTCTCAATATTGTCCACCAGTGTTTTCTCTGCATCGGAAGGCTAATTAAAAAAAAAAAACACAAGGGCAGGACAAATGATAAATGGTCAACAATCTGGAAGTGAAATTTCTGCTCAAAGCCACTGCCAAGAAACTTCTGCTTACAGTTACAGCAGGCTAAGTGATTTGAACCAACAAAAGAGCAGGTTGGAAAATAAAAACTACATATTTACAGCCCTGACTGGTGTGGCTCAGTGGGTTGGGCACCCACCCGCAAGACAAGAGGTCGCTGGTTTGATTCCCAGTCAGGGCACATGTCTGGGTTGTGGGCCAGGTCCCCTGGTCGGGGGCACGTGTGAAAAGCAACCCATCAATATCTCTCACACATCAATGTTTCTCTCCTCCTCTCTCTCCCTTCCTCCCCCTCTCTTTAAAGTCAATAAGCATGTCCTCAGATAAGGATAAAAACAAAATAATAGGCATATAAGGATGCGAAATGACTTGAATGAAACCAAGAAACCAAGAGAAACATGAACAATATAAGGAGACCATAACAAAGTTTTAGGATACAGAGTTTAAAATCATTTTACTTAATAGAGTAAAAGAAACAAAAGACAAAGCAGAATTTTTAATTATAAAAATATAAATTCTGCATACTGTGCATTTTTCTGAGGAGAAGATATCTATCAGCCCAGGGTTACTGCTCAGGGAAAGGTATTCAAAGCATCAAACAATGTCAACGCTGAAATATAAATTTTATGCAACTACAGACTTAAAACAGCTATTTGTCTCTCCCAGCTAGTTTGTTTTTCCAGTTGGTTCTTTGTGCATTAGTGTGTGTGTGTGTGTGAGAGAGAGAAAAAGAAACACAGCATGCAAAAATTCTGCACACAGTTTCGGGGGCTCAACCATGGATTTCTAAAGGTCCTTGAAACCCACATTTAACAACCCTAAACAAAGAAAGACAACTGTATTATTATCTTCTATCAGTTTGTTATCATCTTCTTTCTCTTTATCTCTCCCTGTTCCCTTACCATTTTTGCAAAGGCTCTTACTTATCAAAAGAATTTACAGTAAAAAAAAAAAAAAAAAGACAGAGAGAGAGATTGAAATGGTGTGTAATTAAAGACCAGTCTACAAAAGGGATTATTTGAGCTATGCAAGATCAAGAACTACCCATGGAGGACTTTTGGCAAGATGGAGGCATAGGTAGACACACCGTACCTCCTCACATAACCAAAAAAGGAAAAACAGCAATTTAAATAAACAAAAACAACCAGATCTGACAGAAAATCGAACTGAGTAAAGTCCAACAACCAAGGAGTTAAAGAAGACACATTCATCCAGACTGGTAAGCGGGGCCGGAGCTGGGCGGGAAGTACATGGCGAGCAGGGCGGAGAATGCGCAGTGAGCTGGGCGGTGAGCGCACGGCAGGACAGCGGTTTGTGGAGTGGTACTGGCAGTGCTGCAGCTACCAGGAGAGGCCCGCAGCAGGCGTGCCTGACCAAAATGCGGCCAGCACCCGGCCCACCCGGACCCAGCAGGGCCAAGGTTGGTGGACCAGGCGGGCCTTCATTTGCATGCAGATAAACCGGGAGAAAAAGCTGGGAGCAGAGCAGACTGAGCAGCAACCCACCAACTCGGGGAAATAAGACCTCAAACCACCGATTGAAAACACCTGTGGGGGCTGAGGCAGCGGCGGGAAGAACTCCCAGCCTCACAGGAGTTTGTTGGGGAGACCCACAGGGACTTGGAACTGTGCAGACCCGTCCACTCAACCCTGAGCCAGCGCAGGGGTGCCCAACTTGCTTGGGGGTAGCAGTGCAGAGAGCGGTGCAAGCGCCATTGTTCTCTGAAAACCCGCCCCCACAGGCTGCATCACAACACAACAGCATGGGTTACCCCGCCCCCACAGACAGTGTCACAAAATAGCGTTGTGAGTTGACCCGCCTCGGTGACCACCTAAGGCTCCGCCCCTTAAAATAACAGGTGCACTGAGAAAAAAATGGCCCAAATGAAAGAACAGATCAAAGCTCCAGAAAAAATACAACCAAGTGACGAAGAGATAGCCAACCTATCAGATGCACAGTTCAAAGCACTGGTAATCAGGATGCTCACAGAATTTGATGAAAAATTGTCACAATTACTTGAACAAATGAAGGATAATAAAAAGGAAATGAGGGGAAATCTGCAGGGAACCAATAGGGATGAGAAGGAAACTGGGACTCAAATCAACAGAGTGGACCAGCAGAAAGAAAACAATATCCAAACAGAAAAGAATGAAGAAACAAGAATTCAAAAAACTGAGGAGAGGCTTAGGAACCTCCAGGACATCCTTAAATGTCCCAACATCTGAGTCATAGGGGCGCCAGAAGGAGAAGAGGAAGAGCAACCAATTGAAAACTTATTTGAACAAATAATGAAGGAGAACTTCCCCAATCTGACAAAGGAAATAGACTTACAGGAAGCCCAGAGAGTCCCAAAGAAGTTGGACCCAAAGAGGAACACACCAAGACACATCATAATTACATTACCCAAGATTAAAAATAAGGAGAGAATCCTAGAAGCAGCAAGAGAAAAGGAGACAGTAACCTACAAAGGAATTCCCATAAGACTGTCAGCTGATTTCTCAAAAGAGACCTTGCAGGCAAGAAGGGGTTGGAGAGAAGTATACCAAGTCATGAAAGGCAAGGACCTATATCCAAGAATGCTCTATCCAGCAAAGCTATCATTTAGAATGGAAGGGCAGATAAAGTGCTTCTCAGATAAGGTCAAGTTCAAGGAGTTCATCATCACCCAGCCTTTATTGTATGAAATGTTAAAGGGATTTATATAAGAACATAATCAGCAAAAGAAAAAAGCAAGCAAAATATAACCAGAGACACTGAAATTAAGAACAATCCGACAGCAACCAGAGGGGAGGGGGGAGGGGACAAAGAGGGGAAGGGTTTTCAGGAACTGCTATAAAGGACACAAGGACAAAACCAAGGGAGAGGGTGGAAGCAAGGGGGGGAGGTGGGTTTGGCTAGGGTTGGGGGATGTGGTGGGGGGAAAATGCAGATGACTGTAAATGAACAACAATAAAGTAATTTTAAAAAATACACACACACACACACACACACACACACACACACACACAGAACTAGACCCTAAATTTTCACTGTTCTAAACAACTGTGGGGTTGCTTTACATTGAAATTTCATCACTTAAAGTCTTAAACAAATCTGTGGCAGTGTATTTGAGGAGCATTTCTGGGCAGAGTCTCCGTGTCTGAGACCAACAGCGAAGCGCTGAGGAAAGCAGACGCCCACTCACATGGAGGCTGTACACCGCCATGGTGCGGTACCGCTCCTGGACATCCCTGTATCTGAGCTCCATGAGCAAGGATTTACTTCTGATCTCTGCAATTGTCGTCAGGACAAACTTGAGGTCTTCAAGGGTATTGGGGCTCTTCTTCAAGTTTTTACTCAGGTTCTATAGAAGAAAGTTTGAAGGACACAAAATAAACATGGGGGGAAAGGTACCAAACCAAGACCGCACTCTCAGGAAAAGCAGTTTTAGCTAAACCTAGTGGCCCACTACCTCCATCTCTTCATAAAGACTGTACAGCTCCTCCTTGGCTGACTCGCTGAGCAGCTTTCCCAGTGAGACCACCCAGGACCTGGCGTTCTCCTGCACTGTGCTGGCCAGGGGCCCAAGCTGGAGCCTGATGCAGTGCTCATCCTTAGTCAGAGAGTGGCGTGCAACTTCATAGGCGATCTTGGAATAGAACTGCAGCTTCTCATCGTACGCTGTACAAGAAGGTTTCTTGGCAGCAAATTTCTCCATCACGATGGCTTTGTCCAATTTCCAAAGGGGACGATACTTCTTCCATTTCTGCAGGTACTTCATGAGATTGATCAGAATCCTGTGGACATTTTGGGGGATCATAACAGCTTGTTCAATTATCTGAGCGTTCAGGGAAATGTCATTGTAGAAGCTGATTATAACAACTTCCTCCTCCTCCCCCTTCTGAGGAGGGCATTCTATGCAGCTGCCATTCATCCATCGAACAAAATTCTGGCAAAATAAGAATCAGGGAGAAAGACAGTACTTTAGTGTCAATTTTGCTTCTTATGTATACGTTAGTATTCCGTAATAACTCTTGCTAGTGATGAAAATCACTTGATTGTTAGTAAGTTGTGCTCGGTTGCAAAAAGGACCACGACTCCCTGTTCCTCCCATCATTTCCCGGCCCCAGGCAGGCCTGCGGCGAGACCACCAGGAGGGCCAGAAGTGGTTTCTGCAAGTTCCAAGCCAAGGACTTGGGGAGCTGTGCAGCTTCCACTCTCAACAGATAAATGAACACGTAAATAAACAAGAACAGGTCAGATGGCGGGAAGTGCTGGGAAGAAGGCGGCACGGTGTAATGACGGAGAAGGACAAGGACCCGGTGAGTAAAGGTCTGGGGCAGAAGGCTCCACTAGAGCAACCAGCCCAGGGGGAACGAGCAATACCTGCTGCAGGTACACAAGGGTGGAACACAGGAGAGCGGACAGACATGAGGACAGAGACCAGGGAGTCAGGCAGGTACTGGCCTGTGACCAGAACAAGGGGCACGAATTATGTTCTAATTGCAATGTGAAGTCGCTGGGGCCTCCGTACAAGGGATGACAGGAGATGGCTCACATTTTGACAAGATCATCCTGACCACCTGTGGTGGTGGAGGATGGATCACCCTGCATTTGTCCAGGTAAAGTGGCAGCACTTGGGATAGACCAGTCACATGGAAACGGGGAGGAAGACAGCAGGAAGTGCATTTGGGCAGTGAGATGTGCCTGCCAATGGGCTGGCTGTGGGTGGATGAGAGAAAGTGAAGAGCCAAGGAAGGCACCCTGGCTTTCGGCCCCAGCCATCGGTTGAGATGGTGCTGTTTCCTGAGGTAGGGAAAACCGGGGTGGGGCCAGGTTGCAAGACCTGCATCTTGGACATACCAAGTCTAACATCCAAGGGGAGACGTCAATGGGCTAGAAAAGTGTGGTGAGGTCTAGGCAGTCAGCTCCGTGGGGGCGTGGGCATTAAAGCCACGGGGCTGATCACTACTGTGCAGGAGTGAAAAAGGAGAGAAGAAATGGGGTGCCAGGACTGAGCCTTGGGACGGTCCAAAATGCAGAGCGCTGTGGAAGCCAGGTAGCCAGGGAGAGAGGACAGCCATCTGGGCAGAGCACAGAGTGGACCTGGTCACGACCTGCTCGGGAGGCTGCTGTTGGCCGCTGGCGGGCCCAGCCCCGAGACACGAAGCGCTGGTGCAGCAGCACAGACATCCCCACCTCACCTTAGTGACCTCCACGCAATTCCGGACACAGTGGACACACATCTTGTTGATCTCATTTGAATTGGGATGGAGGATGATCTCTGGTGCGGTCAGAATGGTTTCCGTTTGGAACAAAGGGACGTTCCCCAGGATTAAAGAGTTAAAAGACTGCAAGTTCCTGAATAGGGTTGATAAAAACAGTCCTCACTAGAGCAGAACACATCCAGCAACTGACGAAAATGCCCAGAGTCACCAGAATCCCATGTAAAAAGCCTAGTACACAGAGTGCCCCATTCTAGGGTGGTCATGGACAGTTTGGGGTGAGCTATATTATAGATCCTCTTTTTTTGGCCTAAATTTTACAAATAGCTCATTTCAATTTTGGGGAAATAGCTAACTACCAGTTGGACAACACTTAAATAATAGCGATGACCTCCAAAAGCTGTTTGACTCTGGTCCAGGAGAAATGGCCACACGTGGGTTCGTGTCCTGCCCCGGAAGCGCCGTCCCTTTCAGCTCCTCCTGCCTCCAGGCCTCAGCTCAAATGAGGCCTCTCCACACCACCCAGCACAGCTGCACTCCCTTCACCCCCCAGGACATTCCCTGACGTTCTTTCTTTCACAGTGTTGCCATGGCGTGTCTGTCGCCTGCACCATGCCTCTCGCCACTGTGCGGCTGGCCCGGGCCACAGGCATCCATCCCAACATACGCGATGCTCTCCTAGCCAGGGCTGTCCTTGAGGCCACCGGGACATGAGAAAGGGTCCCCTGACTTTCACAGCAGCCTCTCTCAATACAAGAGAGAGAGTCACCCAGGGTTTCGTGACCACCTCAAGACAATTCTCTGCTGCCCAGTGGACACAGACACTTGCGTGTCTTTCAGACAGCTGACAGGGGGGTGGGAGAGTTCCTTTTCTAAGGGTCTAACAAGAGCCAAATGGAAAGTCATCCCTCCGTGCTGGGAGCTACCTTCAGCCAGGAAGCAGCGTTACTCTCCACCTGGCTCCTATTCTGTCTCTGCAACACCCCCTGTAACAACGCACCCATTTAAACTACCTTAATCTGTGCACGTGGTCCCCAGAACAAGCAACGAGGCAGACTTACTTCAGGATGAGCCGTGTCAGGACCTCATACAGCCTCTTCTCCCAGTGCTCGTAGTAATGGGCCAGCTTGGGGGCCTTGCCCGTGTTGGTGTGGACGACCAGGCCCTCAACTTTGGTCAGCAGAGGCCCAATGGCAAGGTACCACCTGACCATGTAGTCCACATCTTTGGCCCTTTCTCGGTCAATGTGCTCAAAAAACTCCTTCACGCCTGTAGAGAAAGTCACCTGTCACAGTTCTTCACAGAGAGGGACAATTACCGAAAAGCAACCCAAACATTAGCTATCTATCTTAGAAGTACAAAAGCAGCCTCTGACCCAAAGCTTGAAAACAAGGCAACACCAGAAGCCAAGATGGACCCTAGGCAGGAAAGAAGCTACGGCATGGGGCGCCCCCATGCTGAAGCACAGGCACCACCCCAGCAGGCAGCGGACCCATCTCTGGGCAGTCCCACTTTCCCTGAACTGCTGGCTGACTGCACCCGAATTCCATGTTGACGAGTTTAAGACCACTCAAAGTGTCTGGTTTGAACAAGCAAGTGTGAGCCCATGAGAACTACTGATAATCTTTGCAGGTCAATGAGTGAGACCACTTGGAATAGTTCTACTCCGTTCATGGAACAAATGTGTGTGTGCACATGCACGTGTGGGTTCACAGTCACAACCAAGAGGTTGTTTCCATTCCCTCCATAACCAAAAAAACCAAGGAGTCGGGCCTACCTGGGAGCTCTTCCCCACCTCTCGGGGCGGGATATTTAAAGAGATTTATGGACTCTATTAATGTCAGCCTGGAAGAAATGTCGTCCGCATTCTTTTGAATCTGATGGACAAGGGACTCGAATTTCCCAATGGCCTGTCTGCACCGAGTTATGTAGTCAGCAATGCCTTTGGAGAAAGAGAGAAACAGAAAGAGAAAAGTATTTGGCCTTTGAGCCTTTCTCTCCACGGCCCCCTCTACTGTCTGTAAGGGTAACACCGCACAGCATCCCTCTTGCAGGAAGGACCCTGCCTGTCCCACCCCCTGGGTCAGCGAGGTGCAGACAGCCATGGGCACCCCTGAGCAGGAAGGACCACTGTGCTCAGAATCAACAAAATGACACATTTCTTCTGTTCAAATTTTAGCATAATCACACATAAAGCACTGTGGGGATAAAGAGACGGTCCAACCCTCTTGTCTTCTCATTGCCACAGCAGCAGAATGCTGCACTCTACCCCCTTAGAAAAGCAAACAGCAATCCGTGACCAGCGAGCCCGGGGGAAGCATGCACAATGGGTCAGCGATGGCCTGAGCACACTGTGGTGTTACGCTGTCGGTTCCTTCTGACAGACAACCCTGATAACTGGGCACTAAGCTCATGCCCATTTACAGCTGAGGACACTGAGCCTCCGAGAGGGTCAGTGCTGTGGGAAGAGCCAGACTTTCAGCCAGGGGTTTAGATCTGTAGCCCACAGGCCAAATACACGTTTTCCACACCAAAGAGAAGGGAAGAAAAAGAGAGAGAGGAGGGAAACTGGGATCGAGAGAAAGGGGAGAAGAGGAAGGGAAAGAGGACAAGCCAAGTGCCTTGTTTCAAAAATGAAAGGGATGTCGCCTCCAGGAGCTGGAATAAGGTCGGCCCTCCCTTAGCCCTCCTGCTAATTAAGCCCTGCGTGCTTGTCTGCAAAACACACACAGAGCTGAAAGATGAAGAGAAGGTGAACCAGCTGTGACCTCGGGGCCCAAGGAATGACAGCCATTCTTTTTTCTTTTATCTCCCAGACCTGGAGCTGGAGCAACTAGTGACCCACAAATGCCAATGGGCAGGGGCACATGTGATGAAAATACACCCCAAGGCCAGCCTGCTCTCTCTAGCTGAAGGACCAGGAAAGGGACGTCCTTGCAAGACAGGAAAGTTTAGACACTCACGGCTCTGCTCCAGCCAAACACCACAGACAGAACTGTCACCTCACCCTAAGTCACAGCACTGAGGGCCAGCGGGGCGCCCAGACTGCCCTGCCATGATGCTGGGATGAGGTACCCCAACCCCGTCCCCTCGCGCCTGCCGTGGTGGCAGCAGAGAAGGCCTTGGAGGTCAATGGGCATCCCCACAGTCCAGTAACGAGCACTGGTGAAATCTCTGGAGAACTGTGCTGACAAAGGCAACCGCAAAAGGTTATATAACACTCTTGAAATGACAACAAACAGAAGTGGAGAACAGAGTGGAGGTTACCAGGGGCTGAGGAGAGGACAGGGGTAGCAGGGGAGTGGGCGTGACTTTAAGAGGGAGGAGGTATTTTGTGCCTTGGCCACGCTGAAGCCGACGCCTGGACTGTGGCCTGTGAGAGGTCAGTGGAGGGGGACTAGGTGAAGGGTGCACAGGTCTCCCCGTATTCATTCTTACAACTGTATGTGAATCCATAATCATTTCAAAATTAAAATTTTAATTTTAGAAAAATAAATACAGGCCACTTGATTTCTGGAGGAGAAAGCTCGGGGTCAGCAGAGTGTCAAAATGGCACGCATTTCACCTTCACAGCTCCCTGAAGCCTTGAGGTGAGGTCTAAGTCCACAAAGTGACTGGACCGATGCTCCCCACTTAACTGTCCACCACATCGACACACACAGAGAAATCACAGCACAACCTAAACCGTCTCCAGGTCCAAAAGGCAGTAACAGACGAAACGCGTTACCTAGCGAGTTCCAGTTTAGGCGCTTGTATCCAGACCTGAAGACCCGCACCAGCTCCTGAGAGTGGTCGTCAAGGAGGATGGCCTCGGCCTCATTCAGCGTGCCCACGAGCATGTGGTAGTGGTCCAGCATGCGCTGTATCCCCTCCGTGTACCTGCACATTCCAGGGAAGGTGGCGACACAAGGCAAGGACAAGGGGGCTCACAAGCAGCTTAATATAACCCAGCTTAGAGACAGCGCACAGAAGGCCAGGGGCCGGCCTGAGCCTCGGATCGGGAGGTTTGCAGAAGTGCAGAGCGATGCCACTCTTCCCGCTGACCTTCCTTTTGGTTACTTCTCGTTAAAGATGGCACTTAACGTTAACACGGAGTGGTTCATCATTGTTACTTTTAGATAAAAGAATAAATATATACTTTAAACATTTCTTAGTTTTAATTTATAATGGTAAACATTGGTAGTTATAAAATCCACAAAAATGAAAGCTTTGTGGAAGGGGAGCAGTTCTCAATAATTTTTCAGAGAGTAGGGGTGTCCCAAGACCAAAAAGTTTACTGCTGATTTAAGAGAAGCTTTTTACCTAAGAAATTTGTCCTCCTGGAGGGCGACATTCCTTGCTAATTCAGGGACAGGAAATCCCAGCTGTTCCAAGTACTTTGTTTCATTAATAATCTCCCTGAGAGCAGTTGGAAAATTGATTGCAAACGTCACGTCCTTGTCAGAGGTCACGGCATCCTCAGCGGTGGCACAGACCTGTAGAAGGGCAGTTCATGGAGTGATTGGATTACCACCCAAGTTACATTTGGGTTTGAGAGAGGCCCCAGTCCCTGACAGACTTGGGAGCTGGCTGAGGCCAGCGAGAACATGTATTGGTGAAATTTTTAAAGAATTCCACTTAGCCACCCGTCTTTGATAACTGGGCATTTGCATATAAAAATCCACAATTCTGACTCCCCTCGAAAACCTGGGAAAGCTGATGTTGTATGACAAGAACGGGCTGGTGTGTGGAGGAGCAATGGCCCCTCTGGAAAGGGCCAGAGCAGTCAGTTCCTCACAGGCCTGCCTGGCCCTCATCGCTCCTTTCGGTCCCTCCATCAGAACTTCAGAGACCAAAGCCTGAAAGCCGGCAGGCCCAGCCTGGCCTCGAATTTCCTCACGTACCAGGCCCAAAACAAAAGACAAGGAAGAGTCGCATGAAATGGCATTTTCCTGCGGGTAAAAAATGGTCAATGGCCAGCTCTTCCCTATGTGGTTCAACTAATGCTTTGTGCATTTATGTCATTGAACACAACTAAGGCTCAGGGTGAAACCACTTGCCCAAGGAGTCAGGAGACTTGCCCAATTCTGGTAAGTTTCCTGACAGTCTTTGATTTTGGAAATACCCGTGGATTTTACAGGTGTCGGGAAAAGGCCATGCCCCAACGTGGCCGCTGTGCCAGGACGGGACACAGACGACACACCTTAGTGAGCAGACTCTTCTTCATGAGCACCGGCAGCAGCTGCTCGGTCGCATCTCTCCACTGCTCATACTTTTTGTCTTCATAGTTCTTCATCGTCCTGCCCACCTCCAAATACTTCTGTTTTACCTATCAAAGAATTCAAACAATTATCATTTGATCCTTGAAAATAATATCTGTCTCTCAAAAAAATAAAATAAAAAATTATCTAGCGCATCCTGCAAAAGGAAGCAGACAGAATTTCACAACTTTTAGAGGGTCTGCTTGAGATGGTGTGCAGACCTGGGCCACCGAGCAGAGAGCAGTTGACCCCAACCTACAGGCTGCATTTACTACAGCCCCTGAGCTGAGCACAGCTTTCCGGTGATCAGCAGGATATCATAAAGGACAATGCATTGTGGCACATGAAAACTACATGAAATTCAAGTTCCAGCGCCCATCAACAAAGTCTCATGGGAACATGCCACACCCGTTTCTCTTCATGTTATCTGTGGATACCGTCCGCTACAAGTGCAAGGCCAAGAAGCCACAACCAAGACTGAGCCACAAATGCCTAAAATATTTACTCTCTGGACTTTTAAAGAAAAGCCTCACAGGGGAATTTGTTGGAGAGACTCACAGGGTCCTAGAACAAGCCCACTAGCATAGGAATCAGCACCAGAAGGGCCTAACTTGCTTGTGGGTAGCGGGGGAAGTGACTGAAGGCCAGCAGAGAGCGGAGCAAGCACCATTGTGCCCTCTCAGCCCACTCCCCCATATACAGCATCACAACGCAGTGACGTGGGTTACCCCGCCCTGGCAAACACCTATCCTCCCCCTTATGTAACAGGCGCACTGAGAGGAAAAACAAAAAATGGCCCAAATAAAAGAGCAGATCAAAACACCAGAAAAAATACAACTAAGTGATGAAGAGATAGCCAACCTATCAGATGCACAGTTCAAAACACTGGTAATCAGGATGCTCATAGGATTGGTTGAATTTGGTAGCAAATTAGATGAAAAAATGAAAGATACGCTAAATGAAATGAGGGGAAATATCCAGGGAACCAATAGGGATGAGAAGGAAACTGGGACTCAAATCAACGGTGTGGACCAGAAGGAAGAAAAACATCCAACCAGAACAGAATAAAGAAACAAGAACTCAAAAACATGAGGAGAGGGTTAGGAACCTCTGAGACATCTTTAAACATTCCAACATCCAAATTATAGGGATGCCAAACGGAGAAGAGGAACAAATTGAAAACTTATTTGAACAAATAATGAAGGAGAACTTCCCCAAGCTGGTGAAGGAAATAGATTTCCAGGAAGCCCAGAGAGTCCCAAAGAAGTTGGACCCAAAGAGGAACACACCAAGGCACATCATAATGACATTACCCAAGATTAAAAATAAGAAGAGAGTAGCTCAGTGGATTGAGCGCGGGCTGGGAACCAAAGGGTCCCGGTTCGATTCCCCGTCAGGGCACATGCCTGGGTTGCAGGTCAGGTTCCCGGTGAGGGCCATGTGAGAGGCAACCATACATTGCTCTTTCTCTCCCTCTCTGTCTCCCTCCCTTCCCCTCTCTCTAAAAATAAATAAAATCTTTTAATAAAAAAAAAAATAAGAAGAGAATCTTAGAAGCAGCAAGAGAAAAGGGGACAGTTACCCACAAAGCAGTTCCTGTAAGATTGTCAGCTGATTTCTCAAAAGAGACCTTTCAGGCAAGAAGGGGCTGGAAAGAAGTATTCCAAGTCATGAAAGGAAAGGACCTACATCCAAGAATACTCTATCCAGCAAAACTTTCATTTAGAATGGAAGGGCGGATAAAGTGCTTCTCAGATAAAGTCAAGTTCAAGGAGTTCATTATCACCAAGCCTTTATAATATGAAATGTTAAAGGGATTTATATAAGACATGGAGGGATATCAACAAGGGAGTGGGAAGGGGAGAGAGGGGGAAAAGGTAAAGAGAATAAGTAGCACAAATGGTAGGCAGAAAACAGACAGGGGGAGGTTAAGAATAGTATAGGCAGTGTAGAAGCCAAAGAATTTATGTGTATGACCAATGGACAAGAACTTAAGGGGGGGAAAGTGGGGGGTGGTATGTGGGACGGAGGGGAATAAAGCGGGGGAATGGGACAACTGTAATAGCTTAATCAATAAAATACATTTTAAAAAATAAATAAATAAATAAATAAATATGAGCCCTGAATCAGGGACCACAGGGGGACCTCCGAAGGGTCAGGTGGGGATCTGAGCATGAGCTGCTTCTCACACAGGCCTGGGACACACAGCAGGGGCGGTTGCAGCAATGCAGCGCACCTCTCTTCCCCGGTCACTGTCCAGGATCTCTGCCACTTCCTGAAACCTGAGGATGGTGTGCTTCATCCGGTAGAACAGAGACCGTTCCCAGTAGATTGCGCCAGCCACCGGAGGGTGGTTCTTGTACAGCGGCGGGCTGTCAAGGTTCTCCACGAAGATCCTATTAATGGTGTCAATCTGGAAAGCAATCCAAGGTGTACTCTGAGCAGTAAACATCACCGTTTGGCCAAGAAACACTTAGCTGGGAGGAATGAACACTGGAATGTCAAGAGACAGTCAAGAGATAGTGTCTTTACTACTTATTCATACCTTTCTTGTATTTTCCCCCATAATTTTTTCTATTGTTTAATCCATGGAATGTTCCAAATTGCCTTATAATTATAGACTATGTACGTTCACTTGACTGACTTATTAGAAATTCTGAAATCTGTTCTAGACATGAATTGTGTGTGTGTGCATGCCATTGAGATTTTATAATTATTATGTAGTTTTAAATTGTGGTAAAACAGACACGAGAAAACTGACCATTTTAACCACTTTAACTGCACAGATGGCTGTGCACCCATGACCCCAGCTGCCTCCAGAACTCCCTCATCTTCCCACCTGGAAACTCTGTGCCCATGAAATGCTTACCCCACCCAGACCCTGCCCCCAGCCCTGACAACCGCCCTTCTGCTTTGTCTATAAATCTGACCACTGCCAATTCCTCATATAAGGGGAATCATACATGAGTTGTCTTTTTGTGACTGGCTTATTTCACTTAACAGGATGTCCTTGAGGTTCATCCATACTGCAGCAGGTGTCAGAATTTCTTTCCTGTTTAAGGCTGAATAACAGTTCCCCATTTTAGGGACAGACCATGTTTTGTTGATCTGTTTACCCATCAATAGACACTTGGGTTCTTCCCACCCCTTGGCTGCCATGAACACGCTGCCATGAACACGGGGTGCAGATGTTCCTCGAGGTCCCGATCTCAGTTCTTCTGAGCATGTACCCAGAAGTGGAATTGTGGGACCACATGGCCTGGGCCTGCATTTAAAAAGAAGCATTTCCGCCCAGCTGGTGTAGCTCAGTGGATTGAGCACGGGCTGGGAACCAAAAGGTTCCGGTTCGATTCCCCGTCAGGGCACATGCCTGGGTTGCAGGCCAGGTCCCCAGTGAGGGCCATGTGAGAGGCAACCATACATTGCTCTTTCTCCCTTCCTTCTCCTCTCTCTAAAATAAAATCTTTAAAAAAAAAAAAAAGAAGAAGCATTTCCCCACTCTCATATGGGTATTAGGAGTAGAGAAGAATAACCACTCCCCCACCAAAGGCCCTGGTCCCCAGAGCTGTAAACATGCTGCATTACATGACAAAGGGGAACAGAGGCTGCAGAGAGCATGAAGGCTGCCAGTCCACTGACCCTGCAGCAGGGAGACGCCCCCTGCATTGTCCAGGTGGGTGCTGTACTCACAAGGGCCCTTAAAGCAAGAGGAGTGGCAGAGTGATCGGGGTGGGACTGGCCACTGCTGGGTTTGAAGGTGGGAGGAGACCATGGATCTCTAGAAACCAGAAATCACCAAGGAATGAATTCCCTCAGGAGGCTCCGGAAAGGAATACAGCCCTGCTGGTTGACACTTTGATTTAAACCCAGTGAAATGGTGGCTGGCTTCCACCCTTGAGAACTGAATGTAAAGTACCAAACTGGTGTAGTTTTTATTCCCTAAGTTTGCAGTGATTTGTAGCAGCAGCAGTGGAAAACAAACACAGCAGGCGATCACCTGACCCCTTTATTTTACCCCGCCTTCTGTCGATCCGATGATTTCCGTATTCTCATTCTATTTTCTGAACAAAACAGTAAGCACCTGTCCGTCTGGCTCTCCCACTGGACACTGACTCCTTTAAAGGCAGCATCGGAGCTGTCCTCTCCAGTCTCTCGCTGCCTGACACTGCACGTGGAACACACAAGCACTAGATGCACTTTCTGAGTGAACATATAAACACACGTATGACCTTTGCACGTGGTTAGCACGACTGCTGCTGTCATTACGGTGATCACTGCTACACCTCACTTGCCCAGGGCCCGTCACCATCACAGCATGAGGTGGATCCTGTTGCACTTGATACATTCTCACTGAATCTCCCCACTGGAGAAACAAGCCCACTTTGCTTTGGTGATCTGCATTATGTATCGTACTTGGGAAAACTCCACCGTTTCTCTGAACTTAGATGGAAAAGGCAGATAATAGTATGATTCAATTGTCCACATTTTGCCAAGAACATTTTTACTGTGACAGCAGCTACAGATTTCTCATTTACCTCTTTGCAATACTGGGCAAGAATATCATTAAATTTCATCATCATTTGTCGATTAATAGCCTCCCGTGAACGAATATGCTTAAACTTTAAAAGCATGTCAAATGCTGCCTCAGCTGATCGAAGCGTCTTAAAAGATTCATCAATAAAATTTTTTGCTTCTTTTTCAATAACCTGCCAAAACAAAAAAAATCAAGAAAACATTCCAGTGTCATTACCCTGCAAAAGCAAAATGATAAGAAAAAAAGAGAGCAAAAAGCCAACTGGTGCCCAGGAGGGTCCACTGGGGCTGTCATGGGGGCAGTGTCCAGATCACAGTGGGGGACAGGCTGCTTCGTCCCGCTCTCCCCTCAGCCTGTTCAGACGATAGAAAAGGAGGGTTTTAAAGTGTAAACTTACGGAGACAGAGAAACGGGAGAGAGCACAGCAGTAGAGGAGGCAGGTCGGGAGTCTTGGGAAGGAGAGTGACTAACTTTACAGAAGGCAGAAAATCACCCCTCACTCTGGCAACAGGGGTCCTGGCTGCTCCCCAGGAAACCTCTGGGAGGCTGAGATCTGGAGGCACCAGGAAGAGGAGGGGCAAACAAGGGTTCCTTCTCCACCGCACAAAGCCAGGCCCCGCTGTACCCTCCACACCCCCACCCCACTCTTTAAAAAAGGAAAGGCTAATGCTAGAAAAATTAAATCGGAATGACATCAGACTTCTCGTAACACCAGTGACAAATACCTTTAAATTTCTGAAGAAAGATTACTTTCAGCCTCGTAGTCTCTACCTGTTGTTGCAGACTCCACAAATACAAGACTCAAAAAATACATGTCCCATGGAACACACACAGTAACTCCCTGGTAACTTCTTAGGAAGCTACTAAGCAATGTGCTCTTGTAGAACGAAGAAACAAACAAGGACAGAGGAGGGCATGAAGTCTAGAACACAGGACCTAGCAGAGGTGGGAGAAGACAGAAAGCCATAGGGCAACTGCTCTGAGGGCATACGGTGCAGGGTGGGGCAGAGCAGCAGCAGGCTCTAGGAGAGGGGCCCCCCGGAAAGCAATGGCACTGCCATGCTCCAGCAAAGGGGACCCACTGTTGGTAGGTGTGTGGCTGAGATGTTAGAGCAACTGGAAAAAATAAATAATGCAAAGGTAAATGAGCAGGGGAATGCAAAAGAAAAGCAATGACTAGCTTCAGGAAAATGCAGGGCTGCACAATGCAGGCAGCGTGGCTGGGGCGGGCTTCCTGAGTTGGCAGCAAGCAGTATCTGCACAGGCACAGTGAGTAAACTCTGACCGCTGATTTAACAGAAGTTATCATAAAACTATGTTAGATGACAGCAAGGCCAAGGGGGGCGGCAGGAATGGAGCAGTCAAGCCTGAGAAAGAAATAACCACGCTAAGCATACCCTTTGGGAAGCACAGGTTGTGGAAACCGCCAGCGAAAGTGGGGATGGAGAGGGCTCAGCTTGGGGCTGCTTGTTCTCATCATAAGCCCTGTAGTATTGCAGCAGCTTTGGTGAAAAGTTGAGTTTAAGAATGAATGACACTTACAGTGAAATCGAAGCTGAGAATAATTCAATACAGTTAAAAGGAAAACGTTTATATAACCAAGTAGGACTGTCTGGGCTTGTCCCCATAAAGAGATATGTGGGATTAAAAAACAATTACTCCAGACACAACATGGGGGCAGCGCTTCCCCACGGGGCAAGAGGGAGCTGCCTATCACACCTGGTGCAGTGAAGTCACACTTTCACCTCCAGCCCCGCCCTGACAGGCTCTGCCACCCCCACACCGCATGCCAGAACCTCCTGTAGCATCCCCCTCCCCAGCCCGACCCAGTGCTGTGGCCAGAAAAACCTCACTCAAGTCCAATTCCTATTGTATTTCTCTCTTGGTCAGTAGCCAACAGCCTTCAAGGCTCCTACTGCTTACCGAATCAAGTCCCACTCCCGGCCAGGCCCTCCTATGTCCTCTCCAATTACACACCCCACCCACCTCGGTAGAAACACTACTGCATCTAGTGTGACTTAAACTTACTCATCTCAGGGAGAAGGGGTGGGAACCAAGAAGACTGGGAATGAATGTTCACTTTTGTCCTATGCTCTTCTGTATTGTTTCCATGTTTTCTTTTTTTTTTTTTTTTTTTTTTTTTACAAAAAAGCAGGTATTAATCTTTGTGGTTTAAAAGAAAAAACAAGAATTCTAAGCATAACTAAATAACCTGACCAATTTAATGAGGAAAACGATGGCACCCACATCCAAGATCAGATCAACAGAGTAGTTGGTTACTTGCCAGAACTTCCACCTTGAAGTCATCCATCACATATTTCCAGTACTGTGAGGACTTGATGCTGAAGGGGTCAAAGGTCAGGTTTTCCATCGGGGTGACCAGGCTGTCCACCCTGCACAGGACATCATCGATGCGCTTGGGATCTCCCGTCACTGCCTTGAGTTCTGGACCAAATATGTTATAAAATTCCTCCATCACCTGTCCAATCAAACAAACCACAAGGAGGTCACCTTTCAGTTCTGCACTGAATGTTCTCACCACAAATGGATCTCACACTGAGATCTGTCTGAGGACAGGAACCACATCACACCGGCGACCTCCTCTCAGGTTGAGCCCTCCGGTGCTGTGTGACACTGTGGCCACTGCACGCAGGATGAGACCCAGACGCCCTGCGACCCAGACGCCCTGACACCACTCCTCCAGTCTGCCCATCTGGGCCTCCCCATTCTCCTCCCCACCTGCCACTCTGCAGCCACTTGGCCCTCTTGCAGTCCCACGTCCCTCTCTGCCCCAGGACCTTCGCACCTGCAGGTCAAAGCACCTTGCTAGCACTGCTCATCACTAAGTGTCACTTTATCATGCCTGACCCTTCAGAAGCGATCACAGGGCCCCTCCCCTGCTCTGGGGACTCACCGCTGCCGTCGCCACGTTTGTGTGACCATCGCCTCCCACCTCCCTCTTCTAATAGACTCTGTGAAGCCACAGACCAGCGGCACGCCTGCCAGGGCAGTGTGCAACCCGGGCAGGTGTGCAGGCTCAGAAAGGCCGGGTTTAAGGACCTGCTATCCCCATCTTCGATTTCTTAGTAATTTTACCTTTGAATTTGGGCTTTTTGGTGAAGTCTAATGGGAGGATGTGTGCACATGTGCACACATCCTATTCGCATATAGTGGTGGTGCCTCACCCGTGAGCACAGCATTCCAGCGGACCTGCTGCACGTGGAATTCCAGGGATACGCAGAGCCAGGACAGATTCACAAACGAGTTGCATTTACAAGTGAGCAGAACACTGGCAGCTGGGAGAGACCACATTCTCCCTTCAAACCAGGGCTCACTGTGAATGCAGAAGGAAGGCTAAGGAACATTCCTAGAAACCAACCCAACCAAAGGACCCTGAGCCATGCTGCTGCTGGCCCTGTCCCCGCCCCCCACTGTGTCAGCCAAGTCTTCACACTGAAGATGGTGACGTAGAAGGAAACGCAAAGACAGGGAAACACACAGCTCCTTCCCTTTCCATCCTTCCTCCTCCTCAGAAGCGGCAGGGAGAGAACGCTGGTGGAAGGGAAGTGCGCACACCGAGCGAAACAAAGCCAGCTGCTCACAGTGAGCACAGCGCCGCCACTGTCCTGACGAGGACATGCGCACGCTCGTGCAAGCTGCAAACAGGGCCTGTGTCATCTCAGTGACTCCACACTCGACGCAAATGCCTGTCTATTTGCACTTTAACCCAACACTGTGCAATGCAGAAGCAATACAGAGGTGAACGGTAAAATCCACGCTGACATTTTAAACGCTTCTCTACTTGCTTGACTTTGCTACAGTCATGACAATCAAGCAAACAAATAAAAAAGCTGTGCTGACTGAGAAATGCCAGAATAAAAAAAATTATCTTCTGACACTTTCAACAGCATTTTCCCCTGCACCGTAGCCTGCACCAGGCCTTGCAGTACCGTGCCCAGCCTGGGGCTCACCACCTTGTCTCCAGCAGCAGGTATGGCACCTGGCACGCTGTGCATTCTCGGGAAATGTGTAAACAAGGGATGGACCTTAGTGGCACCAGTGGGCCACTGAGCACATTCATTCAGGAGAGAGCAGGGTCAGAGTGGCAGGGAGGCACAGCAGACATGTGGTGGCTGAAGCGATGGGCGGTGATGATGTAGTTTAAGAAGAATGAAGAGTGAAGCTCTCAGACCACCTTTAAGGAATTCCAATAGTTAACAGAAAAACAGAGGAGGGTTTTTGCAAAGATCACTGAGGAGCAACTGGAGGTCAGAGAGAAGCCAAAGGGGGTAGGGCAATGTCACAGAAGACAAGGAAAAGTCACAGAGGTCTTGCGTGCTCAGGATATTCTGATACATTCCGTGTGCCCTCTGTCTCCCGGCTACTCCCTGATATGGAGAGGCCCACTGTCAGCAAGCCACTGCTAGGAGAATGGATTCAGTGCACTCTGGTTAGCCAGGGCACCCTTTCAATGTTTTCCGGTTTGTCATTTGCTGAGAATAGCTGAGAAATAATTACTCTTTATCTTTTCAATCAAGAGGAAAACTCACTTTGGGGTCACTTCATGGTGTGTGTTTCGATTACCTATGGCTGTCACCACTCCTACAGTGGCAGCACTGGGTAGCAAAGACCCGGGTTAACACTTGCAGGGACACAAGGACCTTGGCAACTGCACCAACCAGCTCTGGAACCCTGTTCCCACCCAAGGCCCTCAGCATTTCTTCCAGAACTGCTGCCCTTGGGCATGATCAGCTGGGTGTGTGGCCAAGAATCTGGCCAAGGCTTTAATCTAGGCCATGAGCTCTCCAGGAATTCGTGGGAAGATTGAGTTCCCAAGCACTGGTTTTGGACATAGTATGCTCTGTAGGCCTGTCTCTCCCTCCGCCCCTACGATCTTGCAACGATGTGCCTTATCAGTTGTGAGTTTACAGGCAAAGCAATTTCCCAAATAAATGGGTATGTTTTTTTAAAAAAAGCCAACTGCTTTCCATCTAACCCCCTGTACATGCGTTAAAGCAAACGCATTCTGGCCTCTCTACCTGCAGAATGTTGGAGAGGTCCTGGCAGATACTGGCCATGTAATCCGTCCGCTCAAACAGCCGTTTCCGGTCAAACTCCCACCGGGCTTCTCTCCCTGAAGCCTCGATCTTGGCCCTGGTTTCAAAGTAGGCCTTCTTCCACGTGACAAGGGTCTTCTTGGCCTCCATGGCCTTGTGTTGTGCACTCGCTCGGTTTTCCCTGTGATCAGAGAGACCTGGTGAAGGGGGGACAGACATGCGGTGGCTCTGGGCCAAAACCCCCAGGGGAGCAGGGCTCCAGGGGCAGATTCAACCTGAGGAGCAGAACCCCCAGTTCACAGCCTCTTCACGGAAAGCTCCCTGGCGAGCAGCTGCTCTGTCGCAATCTGCATGGATGCAACGGCAATTCCAAGACGCGGCCCAGGCCGACCTTGACACCAGCTGTCCACCCAACCTGGGGCTCACCCAGGGAGCTTTCTGACTGAGCCCCCTGGGCAGGTGGCCTTGGGCCCCAGGCTCAACGCCAACAGTAGGGGTTGCCACACTGGAGCAACATGACGAGACCGGGAGTTCGGTGCCTGTGTCACCCACACGGATCATTTTTATGGCCCAGCTCTGACCTGTAGCCCAGGCGTCGGGCCAGGACAAACTAAAAACTGCAGTCTGCTCTGCCTCGGCCGAGAGAGCGCGCCACTGCCCCCTGTGATGGTTCAGATTTTTTTTTTAAGAAAGGGAAAAAAGATCTGTGTCTCCTTCAACATTTGTCCCTCAGAGGCTGTTTCAACTGAGGGGTCTGGGTCAGAACTGAGGACTTTCTGACCCCATGCCTTGGTCTCTCTGAAGATCTGAGTAAAAGAAAATCACCAAGCACCCACACAGTAAGCGACACCGCGGCCATAAAAAGGACGGAGCACTGACACCAGCCACAGTGTGAGTGTCACACACTGAGCGAGAGACACCAGACAGAAAACAGTCTCAAGGGAACAAGAGCGTCGCCCCTCCTCACTTGAACAGGGTCCGAAGGTTGACCACTCGGCAGACCCGCTCGGCAATCTCCCAGGCGATGCGCTCCATGAGCGGGATCATCCTCTCGTCCTTGTTGTAGTGCCGAGAGATGATCCACACCATCCGCAGCGCGCTCATCATGGACGGGATTGTGTCCAGGACAACAGGAAAGCTGGAGCCATGTGTGAGGTTCTAAGCCAGAGACACATGCGGGAGAGAGGGCAGAGCAAGCAGCCTTAGCCTCGGGGCCAAAGAGGTCAGCACAGCCAGCGAGCGGGGGCTTCGCTCTCTCAGCCCCAGCACACTTGCTATGAGAGAAAGTGGTGAACAGGGAAGTTTGAAATAGGCCTGTACAGACTGTCGTGGGTTCACAATCAAAGCACACAAAGCAACATGCAGAAGCACTATAAAGTGTGTGCGCACACACAGCACCTGCACATGCAAACAAGAGTGCCAGCAAGCACATCGAAGCTGCCACTCTGCAAGGACCGTAGCCGGTGTTCTCGGAGTTGTGTACCCAGCAAGAAGTGCGATGACTCTGGCAGCACTCAGAACTTACAAAACTGTGCTTATTCTGATGCGTGTTAGGGAAACATATGTAGCCGGTACATAAAACCCACGACGGCATAGGCACCATCATCTAAGATGAGACTAAGTTGCACACTCACATACACGTGCCACACAAATACCATGAGTAAATCTGAAGTCAATGTAAAGGAAGGTAGGGGAGGGCAAACACCAGGGAGGCGGCACAGGAGGGACGGGAGCCCAGCTCCATCAAGCTCCACACGGTCACTCCTGCAGAAGAGGAGATGCTGTCGCCCCCAGGTCAGCTCAGTGACAGGCTCCACTTGGACCACAAGGCCCCGGGCTCCACCAGAGGTCACACCAAGTCCATGCCATCCCCTGCATGTACGTGTGCATGTGTGTACATGGGTTAACATATATTTATACATGGGTATACATATATTTATATTTATACTGTCCACGTGGACAGTTGGGCTTGGGTTGGTTGCTTCCCCGATGCTGCTCTTGACGTGCCAAGTGCTGTGTATGCACACACTCACTCAAAATTTCTAGCAACCGTATAAGCTAAGTTTTCTCCTTGTCCCCATTTTCCAGAAATGGAAAACTGCTGAGAGGTTGCATACATGGACCTGGGCACTCGGAACCGAGCCAGCACCTGGCCCAATGCTCACCACACACGCATCGTGCCTTCGGGCACACAAACAGGACTCTGACCGCCCTCATTCTTGGGACAAGAATAGGGATTCCGGGGCTTGGAGCAGCGTGCCTGAGCGTAATAAATTCAGAGAAGAATCCCCCAAAGTGAAATGACACCCATGCACTGGTCGTGGGAATGTAAAACGGTGACAGGACACTTTACCAGAATTACCATAGGACCCGCAGTTCTAGCCCCAGGAGCACACCCAAAAGAACTGAAAGCAGGCATTCAAACAGATCGTCCGTGCGCCCGCCACCACAGCCTGTTCGCGGTGGCCAGCGGGGAGCCATGGCACAGAGCCATCACCGGCGGTGGATGAACAAACGAGGCCTGGTCACACAACGGAACATTGTGAGCCTCAGAAAGGAAGGAACTTCTGACCCAGGCTGCCCTGCGACAAGCCTGGGAAACATAACGCTGAGTCCAATAAACCAGACACACAAGGGCACACAGTGCCTGACCCCACCTCCATGGGACCCCGCAACAGGCAAACCCGAAGGGCAGGAGCTAGGGCAGAGGCTGCCAGGGGCTGGGCGCAGGGAGCAACTGTTGTCTGAGGGGCACTGGAGAGGCTCTGGACGTAGGCAGTGCTGATAGGCATATAGCACTGGGCGTGTATTTAATGCCACTGAACTGTGTAGGTACTTCCAGGTGGTTAAAATAATCAACATTATCTTATGCATCTCTATGACAATCTTTAAAATGCTGACCCTTTAAAAAAGACATTAACTCCACGTGAGATCTAATCTACAGAGGTGGCGCTGCAAAGCCTGGCACCTTGAAATGGCGCTCCACGGTGGAAAGGAAGCGCACGTTGTCCGAGGCCTCCGTGTGTAACTTGAATAATTCCGTGAAGACCGGCTGCAGGTTGGTCACAATCATGGAGTCTGCCTCCTTGATCACGTCCAAGACTTTCCTGACCACGGGCAGCTTTGTCTGTTCGTGGAGTGCACTGAGAGTGGCATTTCTCTCCCTCCAGAACTCAATTTCGGCCAGAGGACCGTTACCCTGAGAGGCGAAAGGAATACACAAACAACTGCCATTGTTAGTGTGACACCTACGGCCGTTTCTCCAGCACCCACCCCTTGTTCCAAAGTGGTCCATAGAGGGGCCAAGCTGCACAAGGACTTTGGGGACTGACACTTGACCCAGGATAGTCGGATCAGAGTGAGTCCCAGGACTTCGGCTGGGAGCGTCAGACAAAGACACTCCATCTTCCTCTGGACAAGGAAGGCAATCAGCCTGAGGAGGAAGTGCCCACAGAGAGGAGGGTAGAGCACAGAGTCACAGGGAAACACAGCCAGAGTCTTGATCAAACTATACCTGAAACCCGCCTGAATGTGGACTTTCCAGTTATGTGAGCCAACAAACTCTCTTTCTTATTTAAGCCAGCTGAGCTGGGTGTCCTATCTATGGCAGGCTGAGCATCATGAAAGACCACGGCACTACCTTAATCAATCCAGGCAGTAACCTGGCAGCACACGAACATCAGAGAGCCCCAGAACAGCATCTTGAGTATGTTTACGTCGACCTTTCAAGGAGGTCACAAAGCAGTACGAAAAGAGGCTAGACCACTCAGGGTGCAGACTCCTGGCTCTTTCTCAGGGAGGCGAGTGTGAACTGCATCGGGGACATTCGGAAACACTCCACAAGTTACCTGGGGTGTCTTTTTCAGCTGGCCCTCCACAGCCGCAGATATCTGATTCATCCAGCTTATCACACTTTGCTCCAAGACTTCCACGGTTTCCGGGTCAGCCGCCAGGGCAGACACCTCTCCTTCCACACTGATGCTGGGCATTTCTAACTTGATCTCACCTAGTAAAATAAAAGTGCTCCATCACCACCAGTTTAGGAAAAATGACTACAGGCGATAACATTCAAGTTAATCTGCTGGCTCTTCTCTCCACACGTTGGTACAAGAAGGTGTGATACACCCCCTGCCCAATCTGTCTACATTTCAGTCTCTCTCATGGGAATGAAACCGACACAGTTTAAAGAACCAGATCATGGTCCCAGCATTAACCTCAGTCAAAATGATTTAGTTATTTAAGCTGTTCCTGAAGTTACAACCTAGTAACTTCTGTTTAAAAACTGAACCAACCAGAATTTAACAGATATTTGAGAAAAAAAAACCCCATCATGAAACACAGTCCAAGATAAATCAGAAACAATGACCTTAGGGGGAACCGAGGTAATGCAGAGAAAATCTAAACAAGAATAATCATAAATTAAAACAAAAAGGCTCCCCGAACCCTTAAATCGCCTTCTGAGAGTAAATCCATCATGCTTAAGCAAAGAGGAGAAAAATGGAAGCTTACCTTCAAGTTGCTGCATTGTTCTTTGTATACTATTTGCAAATTTCTGTATGTTCATTAAAAATTCATCCCGTATTAACTGAACGCTGTGATACTCTACTGCTTCCCCTGGCACGTTAGGCAGGTCCACCTCATGCTCCGGGTGGTCAGAGACTTCCCCAGGTGTGAGTCCTGTGGTTGCATCCTTGTGCTGATTGAAGGACAGAGCTGGCAAGAACACCTGAAATGCCAAGTTTATCAAACAGAACGTCACAGGATGTCATGTTTGCTGACTCATGCTCTCACACTGCCTCTGGCTGTGAGTGTCTGTCACCAGAGGCACGACTGTAAGGACAGCCTGCAACGGTGCCTGGAAGGTCAGCGCAGCTGACGGCCGACCTGGGAAACACATGAGTCAGATGGCCTTGACCTCGAAAACGCCAAGACCTCCTCCCCTGCCTGCCCTTACCTGGCATACAACGTCTTTCAGAAAAGGAAGCACGTTTGCATTGATGACCCCGTACTCCAGAGTCTCAGGCATGGTCTCCATCGCTTCCTTCATGTCGACGGCTTCTGAGATCGCCTCTGAGAGGAAACAGGGTCGGGGGGAGACAAGGGGGAATGGCAGTTACCACTCCCAGGTGCACAGGAACGTGCCAGACGCAGACACAGAATACACGCCACTTTCTAGTCAAACAGACCCCCGGCCTCTGAGAAACTGAAATGTACATGGATGCCGGTGGTCCCAGGTTGGCACAAGCAGCGCCGAGAAACACCCAGATGAGCTGACCTGGTGGGGCATCTAAAGCCAGACAAGAATGGAAGCAACTGGGGGTTCCTAAAAACACCGGCTGGGCTCCCTGCTGTGCCTGTCTCTGCCTCCCCATCAACGCCTCCCCAGTTCATTGGCAAAGTACCTGTTGAGTCCTGGGGTCTTTATAAAGACATTTTTGGTAACAGTCCACCATTCTAACTAGGTTTGATTGGGTATGAATTTACTTCACCAACCAAAAATCAATCAGCATGGCAGATATTCAAACGTCACTTGGACACTCCCCTATTCTCATCGGTGCGGGGTGGGGGGGGGATGGAAACGCAACAAATACACCAACCAAAGATGTGTGCTGTTCTTTGCTTAACATATTTCTTTGTATCAAATGCTTCTTTATTTAAATTTATTTTAAAGGGAAACCATGTCAGAACCCAGTGTGAAAAAGAAAGAGCCTGACCTCAGTGAGAGAGCCCTAAAGAGGCAAGTAAGATGAGGGTGAGCAGGAATGAAGCCGGGGCAATGCCCAGGAGCCCTGCCGAAGTGAGGCCTGTGTGCTGTGAGTATCAATGTCATGAGGACAGCACCAGTTGGGACCCTCTCCCAGGGGCCAGCACTGTAGCGGGGCAGCACGCTGGGGAGGCAGCATGAGGCTGCTCAGTGGAGAGCCTCTGCACGTCCCCGTTCTTCCTGCTTGTTCCCACCCACTGGGGAAGAATGAATTACAGAAGCTCAGCGCTCGGCCGTGAGGTCCTCTCCCAAAGTGCCATCAAAGTTCAAAACAAGGAAAAGAAACATTAAGAGCTGTCCTAAAATTTAGGGTGTGTCCTAAAGTGTCCTACACATAGCCTCCGTAGGTTGAGAGGTGGAGGCCACGCAGAAGAAACGGGGAGCGTAGGGAGTCAGCCTGAACGGATACAGCAGAGGAAGAGCTGGGGTCAGAAGAGACCAGAGAGCAACAGCCACTGAGGGAGCCACTAAAAACAGCCCAGGCGGCGCCCAGGATGGCTGAGTGCCGCGGAACACCTCGCCCCAGAGTTGCCCCGCAGGGAAGCCATGCAGAGAGCACCCACCAAAGCTCATCTTACAACTCGGGTCATATCGTTTTCACTCTCCAACAGATTATAAATAGAACCAAGAATAGATTAACATAGTCAGTTCTCATTATTCACAGCAGCTCTGTTCTACAAAGTGCCAGTAACGCTGAATCTGTAACCACAGAGCCACTGTTCCCAGGAGAAGAGTGGGGTGAGGCCCCTGTGAGCCCTGGTCTCGAACCTCGCCGGCACAGTCCAGCTGAAGGCTCCTTAGTTGATAGTTATCGCTGAATCACTACTGCTGACCTCGCGCCTCACAGCAGCGCTCCTGCTCACTCCTAACAGAAGGAGCTTGTATAGCACTGCAGGCTTTCTCCCTAAGGCACACCCCAGCCTCCCTGAGCTCAGGGACATGAGATGGCCTCAAGCACTATGCTAGGTGCCATTGTCAACAGTGAAATCACCGACAGAGAGCACAGAAATGTGAAAGCCGTGGCCCCAAACAGGTCTCCATAAGGGCACCTGTTCACGGCGAAGCTGCAGCAAGAAGACAGAGCAGCGCCTCATCCCAGCCACGTCACCGGGCAACGCGCACATGGGGCGACTGCTGTCTCCCTCAGCCTGTGTCCTTGAACGACCTCGAAAGCATTACAGGTCTTGATTTAGGCATTACAAAAAAATTTGAGCTAGTAGGTAAATTTGCAACTATGAAATCCATGGAAAATGAGGACTATTCTAATAAAAAGTCACATTCTCAAAGTGCAGAGATTTAGATTCACACATACATACGGGCATGTGCAGGCCCCACACAACGTAGGCACACGTTGGAAAGATACCTTTTGTATTTCTCAGAAAAAACACCACATTCTGGTACAGAAACTCCTCAGGAACAGGAGCACACAGCACGTGAAGATATATCTTTTCCACAACCTGTGTAACAATTTTCTGAAACAGGAGGAAAAAAACCCATTACCCCAACATTATCCACCCCCAAACAGCCTAACATCCCCGAGCTGTCTCCTCAGTGCCACGTTCTGAGGTCACTTCCCCACCACGCAGACACAGCTGTTACATGGCGGGCACTAGTGGTCACACGCGGACTGAAACACACCCGGACACTGCTGCCTTCCGACCGCCGCACTCCGACCGGCTGCCCTGGCCGAGTTTCCCTGGGCCACACGCTGCAACCACCCAGGCCTGGCCCAGCTTTGGCGGCGGGCTGCATGCCTAGGGCAGGTCAGTGTGGCCTCGCACAGCACAGGTCAGGCTAAATGCTAGCATCCCAGCTTTAACACGCCGTCCCCCGTCTCCCCCCCACCCCCCGCCGCCCCGGGATCTGCACAGGAAAGGGCCAGCTCAGCAGGCCTGGGCCGCCCAAACCCTGCACCTGCCAAGGTTTTCAGTCTGGCCCTTGACCAGCCCCTGGGTGATAACCTCCAAGACTGTGGAATATCCTGCCTGATTTGAGAGCCTCTCTATATACCTGGGGACTTGGGTCCTCGTGTTAGCTAGTAGACACTAACGGAGGAACTTACGGTGATGCTGCTTTCTGTCTGCCCGGGGCCCTGGCTCACACTTCAGCAGTCTGACCTCTGGGGTGCTGGAGACTGAGGAACCAAGGTCAGACATACAGGCACCTCATGCCTATGTGACTGCCCCCCAATGAAAACCCTGAACGTTGAAGCTCAGGCGGGCTTCCCTGATTGGCAACACTTTCATACATGTTGTCGCATAGCGCTGCTGGGAGAATGGGCTCTGTCCACGTCCATGTCCTCGCCCCGGGAAGCTCACCCTGTGTTCTGCTGGACTCTGTCCTGCCTGCCTGTCCCTGTGGACTCTGGGCTGCGCCCTTGCACTGAAATAAACTGCAGCCACAAGTCCAGAAGCCCATCTGGGCTCTGGGGGCCACTGCAGTGAAGCGTTCTGCCTGAGGGCAGCCTCTGGGACCCCCAGGCAGAAGTCTGTCGTCTCCACTCCTGCGCAGTGAGTCCCTTGTTCGAACTGTGTCAGTTACTCAGACGAATCAGAAGGCAAGAAAATCCCATCACCCCACAAGGGAAAGAAAGCACTCATACCTTGGCAGGCAAGTTTTCCAAATTCTCTTTGTCCACTTCTCCATCCTCTATGCCGATTAAAGACGGAAATGTGGAACTGCTTTTCAACAGCAAATTCTTAACTGCAAAACATTATTCAGGGAGCAAGATACACCCATCAGAAAGCTGGGTTCCCTCCCATCAGACCAGAGGCGCATTTTGTACAACATATTTCATTCAATAGGCATGGTACTGAAAAGCTGTACTTGTATTTACAAATGGGTAGCTTGGACTTACATTATAACTAAGAGATATGTCTTGTGTTTTTGACGGGCCCTCGACCAGAGATTTAATGTGTGTGTGTATCTTCTATTACCGTGTCCACTGAGTGACTTCCCAGAGTTGTACTTAAAAAGGACATTTATCATCAGGATGAGAATCACAGCTAACATGATAACATTTCCTCCTCTTCCACTATGAAACTTGAAATTTGTGGAGGGGTGGAAAGAAAATAAAAATGATCACGTATCTCTCAAGTCCACAGTTATCAGGACAGATCCAGAAACCCCAGGGGGCACTGGGCACAGCCCTGAGAGTGTCGGACGAGTCCAGTAATTACAGAGGAGAGACCTTCCCTAGACAGTTCAGCTCTTACTTCGAAAGGCCCTGTGCACAGTCGGGGTGGGTTTGGAATCAAATCAACATGTGGGATCTGAATCCTCCCTACAATGTTATTGGCTTTCTCATCCATACAGTTGGATGGCAACACCCACAGACCGGACCCTGGAGGGTCAGAGGGTGGTGCGGCGCAGTGCCTGGCAGCCGGCTGGCAGAAGGCTTAATGGCTGACAGCACCAACACTGTCAGAACATGGGAAACAGCCCGCAGTCTAAAATATGCTTCAATGTACACTCCGTGTCACTGAGCTGTACACGTGGACGGGGTTAAAACGGCAAGTTTTATGTGACACATTATATTATCATGATAAAAAAAATACACTTAAGTATTGACTTGAAGGTAACGCTATTTTGCTTTGCTGGAGAAGACTTTCCTGACCTTTCTCTCCAAGCAGTAGCTGCCTCCACCCAAGCTTTCCTGTCACAAGGTCACAGGGCACATTAGCAGATCGGAGATCCTCTGTTATTGTGGCTGTGGCCCTCGGAACCACTGGCTGTCTTATCAAAAGCCAACTTGGACAAGCCTTACTAGTAACGTATAGCCTTTCTTTCTAAACTTGTAGTCCCAGTCTTTACCACAAAAAATATTACATTTTGGTCAAAATAAATTCTTTTGAAAAACAAAGATGACTAAAAGAGACACTGAACATGGCTAAAATCCCTTCTCCTCTCTGATTTTCAAATACTCAGGAGCTTGTTACCCTGCTGTGTCTAACCTACAGCTTTTTCTGTTTATAAGGGAAGGCGAGTCACGGGATCAGGGGAAAGGGATGGGTGCTCTGCTGGCGACATGGGCGGTGGGCAATGAGGCTTCTCAGCGTTCAACTACTGACATTTGGGGCTGGGGCCGCTACTGGTTGGGGGCTGACCTGTGCTTTGCAAGATCTTCAGCAGCATCCCTGATCGCCACCCACTAGATACCAGTAGCACCCACCTCCCAGCTGTGACACCCAAAAGTGTCTCCAGACAGAGCCAAATGTCCCCTTGGGGCCAAAGTCATCCCCAGACGAGACCCGCTGCTGCAGAGACCTGGGTCAACATATGCGGCAAAAGCCACTTCACAGGAGAAATGACTCGAAGCCTGCCAGGGACATGCGGTGGCATGGCACACCCAAGCGTGTCTTCAGAAACTTCTCTGGTTTAGACTTTTCAACTGGTGAGCGGTGAAACCCCCAATGTGTGTCTCAGATTTACCAAAAGAAATGGCAAGTGCAGTTCACAGAGAGGATGCCTCCTGCACCGAGTATACGCCACGGGCTCTGGGCTACACTGTCTGAGATGCTGCCTGGGCAAGAATGGGTGTTCTATGTTCTGGACAACTGGCCGGAGTAGTGCCCACCCCCCTCAACAGTCACGTTCACCCTGAACCTCGGAACGCAAGCATTTTGGAAACGAGAGTCTTTGCAGATGTGATTAGTTAAGACGAGGTCATACTGGAACAAGGTGAGTCCTAAATCCAGAGACTGGTGCCTTCATAAGAGTTTGGATGATGCCCTGGCTGGTGTGGCTCAGTGGACTGAGCACCCGCCTTCAAACCAAAGGGTCACTGGTTTGATTCCCAGTCAGGGCACACGCCCGGGTTGCAGGCCAGGTCCCCAGTGGGGGACACATGAGGGACAACTACACATTGATGTTTCTCTCTCTTTCTCCTTCCCCTCTCTCTAAATAAATTTTAAAAAATATTTTTTAAAAAATAAAAATCTTGAAAAAAAAAGTGTGGACAAGTCACCTCACAGGGTGCTCTGACCCTAAATCCCTCACCGTGTAAGCAGCCTTCTGGTCCCTGAAAGGCAGGAAAGAAACTGCAAGGTGTGGATCTCAGGAGCACCTGAGATCTTGCCCCCTGGCAGACGTCGTCGGTCCGGCTCACACTCGCCCTTATAACAACGCTCTCCAGGTATGGACGTTTCTCACACCCACCGGGGGACTCCGGCAGACACGAGGCAGGACAGCCACATGACCAGAGGCGGACACAGCCCAGGACTGAGTACCGCCACCTCAGCCAGGAGCGAGAAGGCAGGGTCCCCGGGAGCCTTCCGGGGCCGCACTGGCAGCTCGATTTTGGCCTCCCGACCTCCAGGGCTGGGAGCCACCGCCCATCTGTGGTCACTCGGGACACCAACAGTGTGCCTACTGACACTCCGCGTCCTCGCTCCATGCGTCCCACCAAGTCCCGGCTCCCTCACGGGGAGAACCGGAAACGATTCAGGTCCCGGCCAGGCCCCTCCGCAGGGCCGTCCCCCCAGCGTGTCCTAAGACCACACCTGACGTTTTATCATTGACCCCGACTTGCTGAGACTCGGTCTCTTCTTCCTCATTTTCCTCCTCAGACAGGGCAGGAAAGTCGCTGTCTTCACAGCCACATACATGGAAAGAAAAAAAAAAACATAACTGTTTCACTCTGTGAGAGCCCAGGGAGCGGAGGGACCGGAAGAGGCCGCAGAGCCGTGCTTCTAAGTCCGCTAGAGGCCTCTGAGGGGAAGTGACCCCGGTTGACCCGGAAGTTGGCCCGGGGTAGTCAGCTGCCCTTCACCCTCCCTGCACTTGGAGTACAACATACGTTCCACCCACAGTCCTGTGGCGGGAGGCGTTTTCCAGGACACAGCCTGAGAGCTACTTGGGGCTGAGACCTTCTGAGTGGTGATCGCGACTGAACCAAGCGGAGGCTTCTCTATAAACTAAGATCATGGCGGGCTGAGATGTCCTTGTTGTGCGGCCGCCCAAAACGAGCCGCAGGGGGCTGCCCCCTTGCTTATTAAACCTCTCACCTATCCATCTGCCCTTCTCCATCTCTCCTTGCTCTCCACGTCCGGAGGCCAGTCTATAACCAATGCGGTCATACAGAAATATCCCAGACATCGAGACAGCCTTAATTGACTCGAAGGGAAGAAGACTGGTACAAATTCTCCCAGAGATGAAGGACACACATAGTGTGAATGATCACATAGTGACAACCAGCCCAGAGAAAACATTAATGACCAAAACGCATTAAAAAAGACGCTTAGCTCCACTAAGGACTGAAATGTCAATTAGCATAAGGAGTGCATCCACCTTTCATCTATAGGAAAGAATATAAAGATTGACCACATCCGGTGGTGGTGAGGCTTCGGGCACACGGGCACCTTTCCGTGTTCAGCGTGGGCTGGCAGGGCCTTTCTGCAGAGCAGGTTGGCAGGACCTACCCACACTGCAAACGCACACACCCAGTAAAGCAGCAACCCCACTTTTATATACTTATCCCACAGAAAGTGTACATATGAATATATGTACGCATATGTATATGTGCATATGCATATATATACATACACACACACATATATACAGGGTCTGGCAGAAGGAAGGCCTGCTTGAGTGTAGTTGGTAGGCTAATAATATGGGTGTAATAATTTAGCATTTTAATTTGAATGGTTCACCTAAAATGTCATATAGTGTGCTTGAGTGTGATATCTTTATGTTACAGAATGGCATGCTTATGATTTTGTAATAACAGGTTTTATAATAAAAAAGTGGTGTTATTTGTGCCGGACCCTGTATATAATGATTTTATTTATGAGTTTAGGAATTTTCTATCTATCTATGTATTAGCATTATACGTATACCATTATACAGAGAAAGATACAGAGATAGCTAGACCGATTTGGAAAAGATCTGGCAGGATATACACCAAACTGACAGCAGTTACCCACAGGATTCCTGCATTCACAGGTTGATTTCTGCACGTGCCCCATCTGGAAGGAACCAACAGCAGGACACATCTAAACAACTGAGCTACCGTGCCAGGGCAAATCCAATGTAATTTTTGGAATCTTGTTTGGGTATTACTTTACAATTGCATGTCAGAGGCCTCAGGAGATAGAAAGGATTGCTCCTCTGACCCTCTGCAGCCCTTTCCTCTGTCAAGGAGAGAGGGTGGGTGAAGCCTTGTTCCCAAGGCCACATCTCTCAAATCTATGGCCCATCACTGGGCAGTGGGTCCTATTCTTGAATCTGCACGGCCTGTGTAGGTAGGTGAGTAGTTCAAGCCTCTCTGGGCCACAGCTTGCTCGTCTGTAAAATGGTGTAACAATACTCCCACTTCATAGCATTAATGAGCCGATATAAGCGTTTGGAACTGCACCTGGGACAGACTAAGCACTAAATAAGCATTTGCTGTGACTGTTCATTCCAGGCTGCCTTTCCAAGTGGACTGTGGGAGCCGGGGCGGGCGACCCTAACCGTCTGCAACCTGCACCAGAGGCTGAGGTTGGTCGGCAAGGTCTGAGGCCCCAGCGGGGAAGGAGCGGCAGAAGGGGTAGCTGCGGGCTCACCGATCTCCACCTCCACCTCCACCTCCTCGGGCACCACCGTGCGGTAGAAGAAGAGCGTGGCGGCGGCCTCCTCGTCGCTGACCTGGTTGAGGAAGTGCAGGATGAGGTCCTCGGCCTCACCGTCATCGCGGGTCATCAGGTCCTCAAAGAGCTGGGGGTCCGTGAGGCCTAAAGCCGTGTATACGCGGTCGCGCATCCACAACACCCTCAGGTCGTCCATGGCGCCGAGACGGGTCACGCACAGGGAGCCCAGCAGCAGCAGACGGGCGTCCTTGGCAACGGCCCCCCAGCAACGGGCGCCCCGACAACGGCCGCTGTCGCGGGCACCCGCGCACGTTGTCCCGGGACAAGCCCGCACCCCGCCCCTGCGCTCCCAGAGGCTCGAACCCAGTTGCCTGAGAGTGACGGCGAACCCTGGGAAAGGTCTGGGGCCTCCCAAGCCTGCTTGCTGTGGAGCTAGGGGATCTTCCCCGCGACGTGGATCCACCCTTCTCCGAGCCCAGCTGCTGGACAGCACGCAAACCCCTTGGACGCCGGGAGCTGCTCTCAGACCGCTGTGACTGAGGACAGCCAACTGAGCACCTCACAGTGCGCCATGAGCTTTGTCCTGTGCCAGCGTCCCGCCCCCGCTGCTGTAAGGAAATGAAGGCAAAAGAGGTGCCAGACAAGGTCACGGTATCCCGGCGGCAGGGGCAAAGTTGAGACCGGGAAGGACTTGTCTGACCCCCGCCCTCCACCACCACGACTTAAAGGATGTGGAAAGGGCAGATACCTTGAGAACAGGTCCAAGAAGGGACTAGGTCCTTACAGGGTCCTGGGATACTAAAGGGTTTCAGCCTCCTAGCCAAACAGGGGAGCAATAAAGCAAAACACTCACGTTTTAAAAATATAGATATATTTATTGTTCCTCAGTAAAAAGAAGTTCAATACTGATAGGAAGATGCAAATTTGTCCCTTCATGCATTTGGGGAGCTTGGACTTGCTCACTGTTGTTTCCCCTTGCAGAGTTGAGCCCCTAGATTTCCATTTTCCCTGTAGGAACTAAGTGGCGAGTTCTAAATATTTCTTAATGTGTTAAACCAAAGCTCAGCATCAATGGCCTGGCTATTGGGAAACTATCACTTGGAACTGCCTTATTTTCATTACTTGAATTAAGATTTCTCGGTGATCTTGCTGGAGATATACAAGATGACATGCAAGCAAACCTGGCTCTAAAATTTTAATCAAGAAATTTTATTGTTTTTAAATACAGACTGAAGAACAGTTGTTGAAGTTATTTATTTTTTTCCAAAATGAACAAGATTCTAAAATGTCCCTAAGAGCTACCTACACTATATGCTATGACTTTTTAAACTATTACAGGTTGAAAACCGAGACTAGAATGTTGCTTTAAAATGCCCATTCCAGCAGTGAGGGTAGAGAGGCACTCAGTAAAAGGTGAGTCTTTTCAAAGCCATACCCACGATCAACAGAAATGCCACAGGGCTCACGGCGACCCAATCAGACACCTTTGCACTTCTTAAAGGACCATGATTAACATCACCTTGCGGAATGAAGCCAGAGTCTACTTCCCTGAAGGAGTCCCTTGGGTTTTTAGACTCCATTAATACAGAGAATGAGAACTGGAAGGTGTGGTCCCCGTGAAGTTTCTCTCTAGGGAAGTAAACGTATTTGGCATCATCGAGACAATGACCGTTGCTCCTCTTGAGATCTGCTGTTGAGAGAATCCAGTCTGTCCTAAGGACGGTGACACAGCGGTCCTACCAAAGGCTTACCAGCAAAACAGAGTGACTGCTCTGCGAACAGGGCCCTGGGACCAAGAGCTGTATCAAGAAGTAAAATTTCCACTGGTGCCTAAAAGACTCCATTAAACTATAATTCTAGAGAGTTCTGTTGTAACTATTAATGTTTAATATAATTACATTCTGCAGTTTCAATTGAAAAAGTGACCCTTTGCTCTCCATTCTATCTCCTGATATGAGGTGTTCATTAGAATTTAAGAGTGGCCCCAAGACGATTGTGGGGCCATAACACGTTCCAGCAGGTGCTGTGCGTCTCACGTTTCCTCATCAGCTAGTAAGGCCCGGAAATTGGGGCTTTCCTGGGGTGAATCAGCCACCATTTTATCACAACAGACACTTGGAGTAAAGTAATCAAAAAATGACTATTCATGAGGGACAAGTTTGGACCTGGATGGCATTATTCAGATTTCATACTCACCCCCCCAAAAGTGTCCAACTTTCTGGGGGAACTTGGAGAGCAGAATCACTGTCCGGAGTTTCATCAGGACCCTTTATGTTTGCTATTTTAGTATCAAGGATAAGACCGAGTAATTCCAGACTGGCTTTGGGTAACATCTCACGGAGGAGTAGCACAGGATCTTTACTACATTTTAAAAAGTTTAATGTCAGCCCTGGCTGGTGTAGCTCAGTGGATTGAGCGTGGGCTGGGAACCAAAGGGTCCTGGTTCAATTCCCAGACAGGGCACATGCCTGGGTTGCAGGTCAGGTCCCCAGTGAGGGCCATGTGAGGGGCAACCATACATTGCTGTTTCTCTCCCTCGCTTTCTCTCTCCCTTCCCCTCTCTCTAAAAATAAATAAATAAAATCTTAAAAAAAAAAAAGTTTAATGTCAGAGTCACAGTTATGTCACAATGTTCGGGTCACGCCCCTCCGCAAACAGGCTTTGAAATCACCGGCGAAAGATGCTTGAATTCAGTGCCAGCATCATTTTAGCTTGTGCAGAAAACCCCACGCTCTCCCACCAGCCAGGGCGAAGGAGGACGGTGACAAACGAGCCCTTGTACGTTACAGAAGACGTGAAAATACTGCAGATTTCTTTTTGAAAATAATTATCTAGAGTCAGTTACAGTAAAATATGAAAAATGAGCATAATTCACAAGACGACAGATCAGAATGTTCAATAGGACTGACATTTAAAACTAAATGTCAAGAGAGCCGATGAATTTAAACTAAAGACTATAAATTAATGGCTAACAATTAGTTTTAAAGTTTAGTTTAACAATTAAAGTTTAAATTAACTCTAAATGCCTTAATCAGACCTTTGTTTAGACTTAGTCTGAAAGTAAAGCAATCATCAATGTACTGTGCTCAAGGACAGGTTTCAATCTCTTCATGGTAAAATACCTTAACTTGTATTTTGTTACAAAAATACACAAAAGACTACTTTTTACCTTTCCTTCACCCAGTATAAACCCCTTCGGGTTCAGTTTCACCAGCCAAGCTGGTCACTTGCATTCAAACCCTGCCTGCGTTGCATCTGCAACAGGTGCACTGCATTGTAAGGCTCCGTGTAGTTTCTTTCCCAACACACCATTACCATCGTGGGTTTTACGGAGGGATAACAGGGTGAGGTCTTTAAAAAAATATACAAGTAGGATAAGCACTTGTTGTAGGTTCTCTTATCCAATTTCCCCAATTATAAAACAAGACAAAATTGTAGAAACCATCTCCTACTCCTAATTCTAGACAGCATACAATAAAAAATGTTCATGTACTTTTAGTCAAGCAGAATAATGTGTCTTGATTATCCGTCATTAAAGTTTTTAAAAAACTCTACTTAACTTCAGCTGTTGGAAAATATTATCTGACTTCAGGTGACAGAATAACTCTGGTTTCGCTTTTGTTTTTAATAAGGTGGAAAGGAATTAAGTATCTAAGACCATTTTCAATTAGCCATTCGACATGGACTTCTCTCCCCCAAGTCTATATTTTAAAAAATAACTTTAACATAACTTTTGGCATTAACTTATCTTTGCTCATCATAAAAACGGAAATAAATTTATGTATCTAAAATTGATAAACTTTACAAAATATTTAACATGAGGAAGAGGTATATCTTACAGAATTATTTGGCTATATCATAAGGCAATCAATGAAGACAGAATTTTTGCTATCGTAAATCTGACGTAAGTGAATTTCTACAACATGATAATGCCCCGTCGCTCTGGGAGCCGGCCAGACACAGCAACGCAATCAAGCCCCGTCATCACTGAACTTCCACGAAAGGCGTCTGAACGAGAAAGGAACAAATTTGGTGCCTGCACCAACGTAGAATTTGTTCTGAAATTCTACCCTAAAAGAAAAAAAAATTCCATGTATTAAAGAAATGTCACACATAACATTTCCTAAAGCAACTTTTATTAAGTTAAAAAAAAAAGTTTCTTCTCTGAAATCGCTCCGTTCCACATGTGCCCTCAGCAGAAATTATTTGTTCTTAGATGAAACCTATATGCACCCCCACCCCACGTCGGCTTTCTCAGTGTGTAACAGAAACGCTAACACGTCACACCACCCCACGCCCTGCATGTCCACACGCCAGCATTAAGATCCTCTCTCCCCACCTTGGTAACTGGATACGCAGACAAGTAATCTGATATACACTGTAAAACATTAAGAAATATGTATGAAGTACTTTACGAGACAAAGCAATCTATCAGGCCCAAAGTGAACTGAAAATATGAACTATTTATAATTATTTGGCAAGCGTAAACTTGCTTTAACTTGTCAGTGGTAACAGTTCAGAAACAAAACCCAATGACAACTCAGTGGCTCTGAACACCGATCCCAAGGTCAGGAAGAATTAACCTAAACTGAGCATAGAAGTTTGTGTGGGTTTGATATACACATATTGGAGGAGAGGGGCTGGGGCTTTTAAAATACTAGTTCCCACACCCCATTCCCCGCTCACCAGTGGAGGCGTATGGCGTGAAGGAACGCAGACAGCCCTTCCATGATCAGAAGGATGAAAACGGTCAGAACCACGAAGAGCGCGATGACGGGGAGGAGCAGCAGGACCCCGTAGGTGGTGTCCACCCGGAGGCCCACGCGCATCAGCATGGCCCACAGGACGTCAGACAGCTCTGCGGAAGAAGCGGTTCGCAGAGTCAGCTTCTGTCCCCGTTCAGTGAGTCACCTCGGTCAGCTCGCGGGGCTCGGTTTCCTCGGTGAACTGAGGCGCCCGCCTCTACGAGAATCCACGAGCAATCTGCTCCTTGTGTGAACCGTCTCAAACACAGAGGGAGACAGGCAGTCCAGGGACCCTGGAGGCTGGCCTCCCAGTGAGGGGTGTTGAGCCAAACTGGAGTTGGGTTAGCTCTGTCCCAACAAAGCTCTGGGCCTGGAGGAAGCTGGGTGTCCAGTCCTGGCTGGGGTGTAAGTGATGACTGGGTGTCCCTGCGTCAGCACCCACCCCCACTGGGCTTCAGTGTCCTCCTCTGCAAAATGAAGATGACAGGCCAGATCCCTTCCAGCCACGAAATCCCAAACTTTCGGCTATGCTCATAAAAACATCAGTATGATGAGAATAAATTTAAAACCCTCTCTACCACCAGGAGTTCGCACCAGCACAGGCAGGTCCCGCCCAGCAGCGCGGGCCATGGGAGCGACCGCGCATCGCCAGCCGCCCGAAGCATGCTTAGTGATGAATGGAAACGATCGCCCGTGTTCTCATGCCTTGCACAATTTTCGTCAAAACATTAAAAATGCTTTACTGTGGGTTTATAAATTCATAAAAAGTGAAAAAATAATAAATCTATTTTTAAAACATAGAAAACATTGAGTGTTAAATTGCCTTTTTTTTTTTTACAAAAAAAGAAAAAATGTATCCAGGGTGGTTTGAACACCGTGCCTGCTCCTCGCGGCACGTGGGCGCACTGGGCCCCGACACAGCGTGAGCATCTTTGCCGACACCCACCCAGTGGTCCCGCACGCCTCTGAGTCTGGGTCAGCTCCCAGCGCGGGAGCCTCTGCAGCTCCCATGCCCCCAAGCCTCGTGAGTCCCTGAGCATCACATCTTCTGGGATGTTTGTATCTTCTCCATCACAAGCACTGCCCTCCTTCCTCTGGACAGGCGGACGGGCTGCCCTGGGTCCTCGGGCTGCCGTCGGCCCCCAAACGGGCGCTGTGCTCACACCCCCAGGCCTGTTCAGGCCGCACCGTGCCTCCAGCTCCACCACTGTCTGCCTCCTGACTTTGCTCTCTGATGGCCACCTCCCTTATCCAGTCCCCCATTCTGTAAAATGCCACCTGGGCCTACCACTGGTGCATGGGGAGGTGAGCCACCATGTGCTTTCCTGTCTGTGTGAACGCGGCACAGGCACAGGGGCCAATCAGTCCCCGCAGACTCTGCCAGGAGCAAGGGACTGGGCACTGAACATGGAGTGCACGTGTGTGTGTGCGGGGACCTGGGAGTGAAGCCAGGACTCTGCACTGTGGAGACAACCTGCCATGGGGCACGAGTGTCATGTAGCTGAGCATCGTCAGGACCGTGCACAGGGAAGACTGCCTGTCATCAAAACGACTGGCCAGCATAGCTTTAGGATTTGCTTGAGAGAAACACATGCTCCTACTTGAGAAGGCAGGACTGAATCAAGTACCAGTGATGACAAGAACAATCATGGCGACGGCAGAGAGTGACAGTGTCACACCGCAGGTCCCCAAGCCTTCCCACCAGGCCCTCCTGGCTCTGCGGTTTTCACAGCAGCCCGAGGCCAAACGGCCACCCCAGGGCTCTGCATGGCCACTAGGTGATGCACAGCAGATCAGAAAGAGGGTGCTGGGCTTCCCTCACAAATTCAAAATGTCCCCGCGAGCCGGCCACGGTGCTGGGGGTGACACTTACGTGCGTGAGCCAGACTGAGGGCCCAGAGCCTCAGGTAGGACGCCGTGTTGGAGATGCAGCCCAGGCAGTACTCAATGGAGTGGATCGCTTGGGTCATCAGGATTTCTCCAAAATTGAACTGGGAGGGAGATGACACAGCACGGTTAGAGTCCGTGTGCCACACGCACACTTCCACGGGTTACGAGTCAGCTCCACACGAGAACTGGTGTCTGGGACACTGCTGAGCAGCGGGAGCTCTGCCCGCCTGCCTTTCTGCCCCAGGCCCCCATTCCCCACGTGGAATCGGAGGGGTGGACTGGAACTGGGATGCCACGCAGCCCGAGGTCCCTGAGCTAGTCTCAAAGACCATGGACCACATCAGCGAATGTGGACAGTCCCGGCTGCAGGGTAAGTGTGTGTGCACAGCGAACAGATGTGAGCGAGCTGGCTACAAGCCCACCAGGGGCACGACACAGGGCCCAGAGCGTGAAGCGGCTGCAGAACACTGGGCTCAGGGACGCTTGTGGTCATGTTCCTCGGAACTAACCCATCGTCCCACAGGAAACACTAAATTACGTAACCATTACAAAACGTTGGCGACAAGAAAGTTGATTCAGTCTTCCTTGGTGAGCCAAAGGAATTTCTGAGAAAATCCAGCAGACCAGAGCGGCAGACAGCGCTGGGTCCTGTATGCCCAGCTCTGTGCCTCTCTTCTTTGGGGGGAACCGCTTCTTTTCCATCTAACCGTGTACCCCCAGCCATAGCTGTGATGGGCTGAACTGTGCTCCCCAAAATTCAGAGGGATTTCTGAATCACTCTTGAGTTAAGTTCCAATGTGATCGTGTTTGGAGAACCGGGCTCTCAAGAAGTAAATGAGGGTTACATGAAGTCATATGGCCAGGGCCCTCATCAAAGGCCAGGGGGCCTCGTGGGAAGAGGGAGAGGCCCCAGGGGTAGGTGCACACAGTGAAAGAACGGCCTCAGGAGAAGCCAACACCTTGATCTTGGACTTCCAGCCTCCAGAACTGTGAAACATTAACTTCTGCTGCTGAAGTGACCCTAGCCAGGCCAAGCACAGCTTCTCCACAAGTTTTCCTAAGAGTCGTGAGCAATTAAGAGTGCTTTTCTCTCTGAAAGACTGAAGAAAATAAGCCCAGCACAGCCCTGAGCCACATAGCCAGTGTGGCTCAGTGGGCTTGGTGTCATCCCACAAAACGAAGGGTCACCAGTTCAATTCCCCATCAGGGCACAGGCCTGGGTTGCGGGTTCAGTCCCCGGTCAGGTGCGTATGAGATGTTTCTCTCTCCCATTAATGTTTCTCTCCCTCCCTTCCCCTCTACCTAAAAATAAATAAATAAAACCTTTAATTAAAAAAAGGAGAGAAAAAAGAAAAATGCTGGTCACAAGACGTAAAGAAAGAAAAGAAGTCCAGAGCTAGCCGTGGGCACGGTTCCAACATCGTGAGCCACCTAGCTTCAGACTAGGAAGTGAACTTGTGAAGAAAAACCAACCCGGTCTTCCTGGAATCGGGGTCCACAAACCAACCACCCCGAGGCCAGCCCGGTCCCTGCCCTGACGGGAGCCGGCAGACTCCCCTGGAAGCCAGTGTGAACCAGGTCCCCTTCTCACAGCACAGGTCTGACTGGACAAGAGTCTTTGGAAAGTAACGTTTGTGGCACAGCTTACAATGTTACCACCATAATCCCATCACAAAACGGAAACAACAAAAGTTAAACCGAAACCCTGATATTATGATGACAACCGTGAGGCCAAAAGAGCATCCGCAAAGCTGCGAGTTCCAGTTGTTTCGCTTCTGTTCTATCTGCTCATCTAAGTTGGTTGTGGTAACACTGGTTAGTAACATCATGTAATTTCTGGGACATGACATTGCAACCTGCATGCTCCATCTCGGGCTCCCCACCTGGACAGAGGTCGACATGAACAGAACGAACCCCACCTCTGGGTCGGCATTTCACCTCATTAAAGTGTCGTGCTGTGACCAGCCTCACCCTCCCGAGAAAGCGTACCAGAGCCTCCTAGCTGACAGTCACCTGTGTCCCACACAGTGCCGCCCAAAATATCTTTGTTGTTAATGGCCAGAATGGCACGACCAGCTGGCGGCAGCACTGATCACAAGGAGTAACCATCACGAGGCCACCGGGAGGTGCGGCCCGTGGTGTGTACTGCATTCTCTGTCCCTCTGTCTCGTCATCATCAGCACCTGAGCCACACTACCAATCGGTCCTGCAGTGGGAGCCAGGGCGCGGAGCTCATCTGCGCAGATGGCGTGGTCACCTGTCTGCTCCAACCCCACCTCCCGTGGGGAAACGCCCCCAGAATGAAGTCTGTTATGGTCTACGGAGCGCCTGAATCGTTCTTTGGTCCGAAGACACCTTCCCAGGTGGTGGCCAGCACACCTGTGCCCCACCAGCAGACACCACCTGAGGCCTTTGCTCTGTTTCTTAAAAGATTCTTACTATGGTTCTCACAATGGCGGCTCCCTCCAGGAAAGCTCGGGGCAGATCTGTGTTCCCCGCAGCCCCGGGACACACTACCTCCTCGCCGGTCACGGCCCTGCACCCATCTTCCATCCGGCTGCTCCCCTCTTCTACGTCCTGGCTCCCCAGCAGAGACACCTCTTCCTCGCTGTCCTTCCGCACCAGCGTGTAGCCACTCTGCCAACAAACACAGACACAGGCAGCGCCGTCAGAAGTGATGGTCGAGATCAACCCAAGTTAGAGCCTCCTCGTTTCTCTTAATGACTTTAGTCTCTTCAGGAATAAAAAGTTCTTTAAAAGAAAATGAGCACTTCATACCCATTAACTACTATGTAAAAATCACAAAAAGAAAAGGATAAAAAAAATGCAGAAACAAAAATAGTTTTTAAAGAGCACGTGTCAGTGAGGGTGTGGAGGAATGGGAACCTGGGCACTGCGGGCGGGGGAGGGAACCGGGTGGCTGCCCTGGAACCCCGGGAGGTGGCTCCCCAAATAGTGAGCGTGGACCCCACGCCTGACCCAGCACTCCCATATCTGGGTGCGGGCGTGAAAGAGGTCCTTACATGCCCATGTTCACAGCAGCCTTATTCACGACAGCCGAAAGGTGCACACAACCCAAGCATCCTCTGCTGGACGAGCCCGCCGACAAACTGCGGTCGGCGCACAGCGGAGCACGGTCGGCCCGGCGGAGGAAGGGGCCTCTGGCACAGCCCGTTGCGTGGACGAGCCTGGAGGCTCCTCTGCGGAGGGAGGGAGGCCGGCCACAGAGGACAGATGGGGTGTGACGCCTCTCACGAGAGGCGCTGGGAGCTGTCCAAGTCAGACACTCACAGAGCCAGGAGGCAGAAGGGTGGTCGCTGGGGCGGGGGGAGGGGGATGCACAGTGAGTGTTTCATGGGGGCAGGGCTCTGGCTGGGAAGGCGGACGTCCTGGAGACAGAGGTGGCAGTGGTGGCCACACCACGGTGTGAGTGTGCCTCGTGCCACTGACTGTGTGTGCGTGAACACGCTCGAGAAGGAAAATGTGCTATGTGTGTTTTATCACAATGTTTAAAAAAAGAAATAAAAATAAAAATAGAAATAAAACGAGAAACTAGACACACAAGAAAAAGGTCCAGAAAGAAACTTAACACGGCTCGTAACTGAGCAGCAGAACTTAAGGGCATTATTTTCTACATTTTTCCACAATCTCTATAATTAAATTATATTTTTATATTAATAAAAATACTTTTGAGGAAAAAAAACAAGAGGCAAGAATAAGAAATATAACATTTTGACTGATGGGACTCGATTCAAATCACTAGCAGGTTCGCCCCCAGCGGCAGGGCCTGTCTCTGCGCCCAGACATGGCAGGTTCCGGGCGTTTCGCATCTGCGGAACAGGCAGCCCCAAGGTCTAAATCAAGGAAGCTTTGGCTTTTGAACAAGAGACCAGGGACCTCTGAAAGGTATTTTCTTCACCAAACCTTTTGTAGCCAAGGGACTCCGCGCACCACCCACAAACACGCACCCAAACGCGCACTCACCCTGCTGACCCCGAAGCAGCTGCGCCCATTGTGCAGCCAGAACAGGAAGAGGGGTTTCCCCAGGAAGAGGACGGGCACAGACAGCGCGGTGACAGCCAGCAGCAGCCTCTGGACGTGCTCCTGGGGGCGCAGAAGGAGGGGGATCAATGGCGATGCACACATGAGCCGCGGTGTCTGCGGCACACTTAATTAAATCAGCCGAAAGCAAATCGAATGTCCCTTTATTTATTAACAAGGAACGTAAGCAGATGGAAGCCGAACTGCATGGCCCAGCGGGCCTTGTCCCAAACCCACAGCGGAGTTCTAGCGCTGGCGGCCAACGCTGCCGAGAAGGGCAAAACACTTATCGCCTTTCGTGTGGACCAGGAAGGAATTTTTAGGAAAATGAAAATTCTAAAGAATCGAACTCTAGCTATTACCTCCAGCTATTATATTTGAAAACACTGTCACTGGGAAAATATAAATAGAAGTTACATGGTTTTCTATATCCTAGGTTCTGGTTTTTTCTTAATCATAGTGACTATTTCAAGAACGTGAACATACCTGTACATATGAAAACCATGGAAATAGCATTTAGAAAGTTAAAAACATTTCCTTAAAACAGGAGAGGTTTTGCAGTTATTTTAAAAACTCGGAGGCGAAGCAGATGCACACTGACACAGCCACTGCGGTGGGGGCAGGTTACAAGGTCGGGGGGCGGGCTTTAAACAGACGACCAGGCAGGGCACTGTCCCCTGCTCAGCCCTATCTGGGACCCACCCCAATGAACACGGGTCCCTAGAGCCGCGCGCCCCGCTCGGCCACAGGCAGCAGTATCTGTGTGCAAGCCCTCGCCCCACATGACCAGCATCCTTGCCCTGAAATGCTGACGGAAGTGGGGGCCATGGGCAGAACCACACCTGGACGTGAGCCGCGTGGTCAAGCAAACCAAGTTTGCATCTGGGGCCCTGAGCCACCCAGAAGACACCACCTGCCCCAGGAGGCCGAGGCGAGAGTCAGGAAAGGGTAGGGAAGGAAGGCTGACTTCCGACGTGCAGTGGGGGCCAGAGAGAGGCAGTCCCTCCCTGGCCTCTCTGCCCGCTGCCCCACTGAGCTCCACGGTATCTGCCTAACCTGTGTCACTCTGCAAAGGCTCCGAAAATAATGATAAGATACAATTCTAGAATCATCAACATAAGAAATGTGAACAAGAGGAAAAAACTCCAACAGCTCACAAAGGATGCCCACCTGCAGCGCCCCAGTGAAGCCCAGTCAGCCACGGGGAGCCTCAGATCGGACTCACAGCTGCAAGCAGTCAGCAAACCCAATGTGCCGGGGTCAATAAGACTTAAAAACATAGGCACCGCCCGGCTCAGGAGCACCCGGGTTGTGACAGTGATGACGGAGAGGACTCCTGTGTCCCTCGGACACTGTGCCGCGAGGCCTGCGACGTCCTCCACACTGTCCTGGAGAGCAGGTGCTCCTGCCCCCGAGCGTGTGGGAGGGGTCGGGCGCTCTGCTAATGGCCGCGACACACTAACTCCATGCTCTGAATGAGAGGGTCCTGTTTTCACAGCCATTTTACAGACGAGGGGACCAAGGCACAGCAGTCAAGTGCTGTGTTCGGAGTCCCACCTGGAGGGAACAGCAGGGCCAGGGGCGGGTGGGGCAGGCAGCCCTCAGAGCCCACACTGTCAGCCACTGTGCCACACTGCACACGGGCAGCACCACACAAATGCACTGTGACAGAGAAGCCAGTTCCAGAGAGGGCCACCAAGCTGTGGTCCAGGTGCCAACGCCGTGATGACCAGCCTCGGTCAGAGACTGATTTCAAAGAAACTAGACAAATGCGGGTACTGGGCCATCCTCGGGAACCCACCAGTGACACGTTTTGACAGCACCTGCATGGCAGCAGGTCCCCCAGCACAGTGTCCAGAGCAGGCGGGCATCCTTTTGTGCCACGACAGGGAGGAGCAGAGCCCCAGGTGCCTGGCAGGCCTTGGGAGAGCACCAGCCGCCCTCCCCCGGGCCACAGAAAAGGCTGCAGGAGGACGGCCTGTCAGCTCGGTGGGTGGGAAAGACCCCTCACCTGGCCCGAGTAAAGGCCGCTCGTCTCACTCCCCGGGAACAGAAACATGTTGATGAACTCGATCAGGATGCTGGGCGCAGCTCTGGAGGTCTCCGCGGAGTAAACCAGCCACTTGTAGAAGATCATGAATATAAGGTACCCGAAGATACAGAGCATGAAGAGAAGTTCTGGGATGGAAACCAAGTAGATATTGAACTTCTTCCTGAAATGCCTGGAAGAAAAAGTAACCCGTCAACCCGCAAAAAAAGACCAGGCTGAGATACACAGTCAATACCTCGTGAGGAAGCCCACCTCTGCCCCCCAACATTCGCCTCCCAACCCACACCAGTGACTCAGGGTCATCACGGAGAGCCGTGTGAGGACACCACCAGGTCCAGTCAGAGAAAAAAGATATGATCTTTCTGTTACTACACTAGCTCTCACAGACAAACAGAAAGTTTCCTAATTTATTAAAAAAAAAAGAGAGAGAGAGAAAAGTCAATTTTCTGAATGAACAGGAGCCCATGCTGCCTGTCTCCCTCACTTGAACATACAATTACCTTGTTTCCTGCCCAATCCCTCACGGCAGACACACTGCCGAGCACATGCTATGTGCTCAGTAAATACCTGCTGAGTGAATGAGCCGATGAAACAGCCAAAAAGCTGTGTCATGAAAACAGAATCATGTAACACGACACCATCATCAGCTGCCCCCGACCTCCGCAATCCACCATCCAGAGGCAAAACAATAAATACCAAACTAAGCTTCGAAATATTACTTTTACAAAATCTGTACTTACAAGTGATTAAATATTCCCAGAATGACTCCAAAAGTCATGTGAATAATTCCTAAAATCACAGACATTTTCATTTTGAAAGAGTTCAGGAAAGTGAGGCGATTTGTGGCCAAGTTCCAAATCTGAAGACAAAACAAAGCAAACTTTAACGCCCTTGCCGTGCCTGAGGTCGCGCGGCTCCAGTCTGAGGTCGGGGCAGCTGGCATTTTAGCAGGGAAGCCACTCCTCTCCATGCGGCCACTCTGAGAGCCGCCACTTTCTCAGCCCAGGGCCACGGACTGCCACAAAGCAATTCCACCTTCAACACGAGTTCCAAGGATGCCAAGGAAGCAGGGTCGCGTTTAGGGACCACACCTAGGCAGGGACAGCGAGGAGGAGGCAAGAGGACGCGCACCCGGAGCTCAGGGGACTGGAGCGTTCCCTCTGAGGGGAGCCAGGCAGGGGGCTAGCGGGTCCTGGGGTCTCTGACCCTGGACAGGGACGTTAAGTGTGCGTTACCACCACAAAGACATATTTGATACACTGTCTTGTAAGTACATTTTACAATCAAGTTTAACCGCAAAAAAAAAGGGAAGACTCATTGTTTCAAAGCAGGACCAGGATTTTAGAGAGTGAGGCTTGGGGCTGGGAACGGGGTGAGAGGGAGGCCAGCCCATGTGGTCGAACCAAATGAGCATGGAGCTCCCTGGGAGCATTAAGTTAAATTTTTAAAGTTGGGTACAGAACTGTCTTTTGGGTAAAGCGAGGAGAACGAGTACGTCTGTTGTGTTTATCTGAGTATCCTCAAGGACACTCTGGAAGGAGACACTCGTAAGCAACACCAGGCCCAGGGTCGGGAGAAAGCCGGGTGCGGATGGAGCCCATCAGACAGGGTGGGAGGGGACTTTCCACCAGACCTAGACCTTTTCCATGCTCCCGGTATCCACGCGGATCTACCCCTGGACCACACGGGTGCCGTGCCCACTTTACAGTTAAATTAAAGCCTGTGTGGTGCCAGGTGGGCACCGGAAATGTCCGGGGACCCCGGTGTGAAGCAGACGACTGCCTGACCGCTGTGCTGCACCCCTGAAACCAGCACACAATAATCCTGTGTGCAAACTGTAACTGGAAAAGAAAATTAAAAGAGGAGACAAAGCCCGTGACCCTTGCCAGAACCACCGCGACAGCCAGCACTGGGCCGCGCCACCACGCGCCCAGGGTGACCGCGGGGAAGCGTGCACTCACGGGGTCGATGCCAAGTGGGTAGGGGCCTTGGAACACTCCGGGGACACTCGGATCCAACTGCAAGACCTTGTTGTGCTTCACCACGCTGTCGCTGGAACAGAAAGCAAGTGAGGAGGAGGACGGAATCCGCACCAACGCTTCTCCTCCCTAAACCCCGTGTGGCTAGGGGACCCTCCAGTGGCTAAGGGACACATACTTCCAAAGCGTCATCCTGCTGCGCTCGGCGGCTGCGTGGCTGGAGCTGTACATGGCAGACACGTTCCAGCCGGAGCCGAAGAGGTTGACGGACTTGGAGAAGCAGTCGTTGTAGATGAGGCCCGTGTACACAGAGAACAGCCCCATCAGCAGGAGGATGTAGCGGCCGTTGAAAAACATGCGCATGATCTGTGAAATGGAGCAGGAGCTGAGCCAACAGCACGGTGGGAGGGAGGTGCATCCAGTCCGTGACCTCGGCTGGTTCGGCTCATTCTCCGCCACTCCTCTCGGGGCTCTCGAAAACAAGGCAACGTCACAGACATCCCCGCCACAGTGAGAGGACCTGCCCACACCTCTGCTGTCTTGGTCAGGTGGGTCTTGGTCATTGCCAAACATCAAGCAGCATTTAAGAGACAGCTCTTCTTTGGCCCAACAGAAGAGAACCACCACTGAGGCCACCCAGGCAGACAGGGTGAGCGGCAGCACTGGCGCTTTACCTCTTGTGACTGCGTCAGCCTCGGGTGGTCTTCGTTCAGCACCAACAGGAGGGCGAACAGGAACATCACAAAGCCGTGTCCAAAGTCTCCAAACATCACGGCGAAGAGGAAGGGGAACGTGATGATGGTGAAGAGAGCTGTGGGGAAGCAAGGAGTGCTGACTCGCGGCCAAGGCAGGGCAGTCCCGCTCCCCCAGCCACGCGGTGCCCAGCAGCCGCCCGACGGGCCCAGACCAGCACTTTACAGCAAACGACATAATGCAACAGGAGCGGCGGGCCTGTCTGCCCAACAGTGGCTCCATTCTCAGATTTGCGCATTCAGACGCCCAACCTGGGTTCACCTCCCGGTAGCTGCCCACTCCGTAGGCATCCACGATGTTCTGAAAGCCCTCGGTGAACTTGTTGGTGCGGATTAGCGTGGGGGGCGTTTCTTTCGTCGGGATTGTGTTCATAAATGAGGGGATGGTAGCACCGCTCTCTCTCTTTCACATAAAAAAGGAAAAAAGAAGGAAAAAATTACTATCCAAGAGCCCTTTCAACAAGCACTGTTGCCTCCTATGGCAAGGCTCTGGTGGGGTTCTGTGGGAATAGCCTTTACAGCGGGATATTAAATAGTTTT